>CAUJNA010003492.1:386741-449241 GCA_963377175.1 Effrenium voratum
TGCCATAGCATTCGTGCGCGGGGTCGGCTTGTCCTGCGCAAGGCCGGCGAGCCACCATTCAAATCCGACGCAAAAGCTGCCCGGAAAGGACCCGCGCCGCGAGCCACCCGCTCCTGGCCGCGGATATCCACCGGGAAGATATGTCCGGAGCTTTGAGCTGATGTGCAGCTCTCTGCCACCGAGGGCCTGCGAGGAATGCGCTTCGTGCTTGGCGCATTTCTGCCTTGGTGCGGCTCTAGGGGCAAACTTTGCACGTGCTTTGCAGGCTCGGCATGTTTGTTTTCACCCCAGCCTCCTCTTAAGGTCGCTGATCGGGCCACCAGACTGCGCAGGCAAAGAGAATGGGTACATCGTAGCACGCGCTCTGCAGTGTCTCTAGCAATCGCAGGACAAGGTGTCCGACTCGTTTCAACTATGTGCGCCGTGCCTGGGCAATGGTGTTGATGCTTGCGCCTGGCCGAGGGAAAGCATACCAGGAGGGAGGTGTTTGCTGTGATGCCACACGTCCTGAAAGGGATCAAACCCAACAATCGGGTTCCCAACAACCGGCAGGCATCTTGGTGAAATGGCCAACATGTTTTTTCTTTCCGCAACTACCCTGCAGAGGCAAGAAGCTCGAGCACTCGCTGCCGGTCCTTCCTCCCTCCCTCCTCCCCACACCTGGAGCCACGCCTGGCGGCGGAGCCTTCTCGATGGGGGCCTTGTTTGGGGTGCGCAGCAGCCACCGCAGCAGTGGGCTCGTCCTGCGCCACCGACCCTCACCAGTCCCGTGATCCCATCGAATCATCCATGGTGCCAGGTTGTGAGCTGTAAATGGTCACAGTCAGAGAGATCTGGACAAAGAGCTGGCCACATTGGACTTGATATTCCCGCTGCTTTCCCACATATCCGAAAGACCGTCCACGGAGATGCGGCGAGGTGCGGCGTCCTGATGGAAGCCGCCTCTTCGGCCAAGACCTTCATGTGGTTGAAGCTGCTCTGACTCCAAGGGTTCTGGAAGGGCTGCGAGGCCTTGGCCGGAGCGAACAGCCCCGGCTGAAGCCCCGGGGAAACGAAGATTCACGGCCACAGCTCCTCCCTCGGTTCGAATCCTGTGCCTACGACCGGCCCTGCCCGGCGTTTCCAGTGGGCTGGGGCTCCTGCCAGCTGCTGGCGCAACGCTTCGAAGCCCTCTCCCATCTCACAGGCATCCTGGCGGCGCAAGCTGCCGGCCCCATACGCACTTTCACGGGTCCCTGTGAGGGAGGAGAGCTGCGTCAATCCTCATCCCTTTGGAAGCTTCGGGCCCCGGCCTGATACAAGTCACGAATCTCGCTGAGGCGCTGCCTGAGCCGGACATTGGCTCACACGCATGCCTGCGCCTTCACACCTCCAGGGCCACGCGTCTGGCGCCCGAAACCTTCGGAATCCTGGGGTGGTGGCAGGAAATCCTCCAGCGAGAAGATGGACAACAGGTGGCCGTGCCCTTGAATGGTCATATGCCTTGGGTGCTCAGGAAGTCACACGCGCAACGGAAGCAAGATGCAGTTGGGCATGCGTGCGTGTATGTGGGGTCAGTGGCACGTTTCAGGTGTCCACAGCCCCGCACTCCGAACGGGAGTCAAGCAAACTGCAAACCGCTGAGCCTTGCGCTCATCCAAACCCATGGCATGGGCCAACGGGTGTTTGGCGCATCCCAGCATCCAACGCCTGAGAGTGTGCTCTTCGGAAGGGCACTTAGATGGTGCCCGCCTCTTTCTGTCACCCCCCACCCACCAAAAAGGAAAGAAGACACACTTTGCCTCCTGGCAGGGTCAATACGGAAGCTGAGCCCCCGACTTGTCCGCCAGATCCTGGGAAGAGGTCGGTGCCGTGGGGCTGCGCAAGCACTGCTGGACCTGGGACAAATGGATGCTGTTCGCCCCACAAGTGGAAGAGATGCACCCTACAGGCGGCCGGTTTTTCTGAAATGCTGCCTGAACATGCTTGGCTTGCTTGTGATTTCCCTTTGGGGGTCACCAATCTCCAAACACCCCCCACGGCCCCCACCCGCGAAATGTTGAGGGGGAACTGCGGGCTTGGCCGGGCTTCACCGCCGAAATCGCGGCTGTGGTAGGTTTCGCAGAGCGGGATGTTGGGCAGATCAATCAACCAAGCGCACTCCAACTGGGCAAGCTCCCATCTTGAGCCAATTTCTGCCAAGGGGCACACGGGACACACGGGCTCCTCCATACATCTGTTCCCTTGTGTTAACGAAGGGGAAATGCAATGGCCCTTTGTTGGGGTATGCCCCTTTGTCAATCATTACCAGGGGTGGGATGTGGTGGGGGGATGTAGAGGGTGTGTCCAAGCTCGGGCCGGCGCCGTGTTCACCGTCTGCTGGAAGCGGGATAGAGGGGAAGGCTTCCTGAGGTCCAGACTCCGCTGGAATCAGTTTGATCTAAGGCTTAAACTCCCCTTGTCTCCGTGCACTTCCTCCAGCTCAGTCTTTCCAGAGCTCAGCAGCTCAAGCCAAGATCTCAAAAACAGAGCCCCCCGTTGCACCAGGAAACCAAGATAAACCAAGTGCTTGTTGAGGGCTCCAACTTCGAGACATCAGCATTGGCAAACCGCATTCGCAATACTGGTCTGCGTGAGGGCTTGGGTGTGCCATCTTGGGCGCTATCTGAGGGCCACGCTCCAAGCAGCAAATCACAATCTCGGGCGCGTCCTGGGCCGAGCTTCCAGGCTTCAAGGTCAACAAGCGGTGCCAGCTTTTGCGTCAGGGCACATTTTGGAAGTCCAGCACGTCAGTGAGTGTATGGATTTCCTTAGCACAATGCAGGCTGGCATTCAATATCTGCCAGGGCTGTTACAGATGTCTTGCCAAATGCAGCTGGGTCTCCAAATGCAGATCTGCATTTCCAAACACCTGTCGCGCACGCTGATGCCAACGCCCCAAAAGAAGCTCTACGCTTCGAAAACTTGCTGCCACACTCCCACCCCATGCCGCCCCTTGCGCGCCTCCCTGGTGATGACATTTGCTTCCTCCACAAGTGGGTGAATGTGATGCCTGACCGCTTCTGCATGGGTACGGGATGGCGCGGGAACGTCGGAATGCCAGTGTCGGCCCCAGGCTTCACAACAACCTGGGCTCCGCGCAGTGCGCTGAGGAAGTTCTTCACCGTGGAGTCGTTGGTGCGGGTGCTGAGGTTGTTGATGAAGGAGAAGGCGCTGACCTCTGGAAAGCTCTGGCTTTTTCTCGGGCCCCAAGTTCCACCCCCCTCTTCACCGCCTTCGCCTTTGCGGCTGTTTGCGCTTCAATCCCTCCCTTGGCGTTGTTTGGTCTTCACGTTTGCTTCCAGCGGCACCGGCTCGAGTCAGGGCATAAGCCACCTCCCTCTGTGCGGCCTTGACTGGGTACCGGGCCCTGTCGCCGCTATCCTGCGGGAGAAGATTCAGACGGCGAACCAGGAACGGTCCAGGCTCCAAATGGGTGCGATGGGTGTGGGCCTAAACACCGCTATTGAACGTACCCCCGGGACGGCATCCTGCTCAATAGGTATTGAACGGCAGCCGCAATGGCTGAAATTATCAGAACGCAAGCGCCAAGTTAGCACCACGAGTAGTAGCAGCAGGAGCAGCAGCGGCAGCCGCGGCGGCAGCGGCAGCAGCAGCAGCAGGAGTAATTAGTAGTAGTAGTAGTAGTAGTAGTAGTAGTAGTAGTAGTAGTAGTAGTAGTAGTAGTAGTAGTGGTGGTAGTAGTAGTAGTAGTAGTAGTAGTGGTAGTAGTAGTAGAAGAAGATCAAGAAGAAGTAGACGTAGAAGCATCAGTGGCAGCAAGAGTAAAAGTAGTCGTGGGAGAAGTAAACATGCTAGCAAAGGCAGCAGTAGCAGTAGAACGAGCACCCATAGGTGCACCCTGCCGCCCAGCTGCACGCTAAACCTCTGCAATCCGGTGTGGATCGCTCACGCGTTCTTCTCAACATCGCCTTCGGTATCCGTACAATGGAAGTTCTCACATCGCTCGAGCCGATGTCGGCGGCGTACAAACTCTGCGCGCCGCAGCGTGCGTGAGGCAGCTCTGTGCAGCGGCAATCTGTGGGACTGTGTGCGTGTGTCAGTTGACTACTCTAGACCGATCATATGGCTTTAGAACCCTCCTGGCTACTTCAAAAAATAGACCCTAAAATGTTTAGTTTGATGATAAAGGGGTATTCAATTCAACGACAGGTATTGCACGTACGTATTGGACGGGGTATTCAACGAAAGGTTTACCCCTCAGAGGCCAATACACCAGGGTTTTGACTCTCAGCCACATGCTGCGAGGCCGCAAAGCCCTGGAGATTGCGGCAGTCCTCCAGGGCATGGCCTTCGACAGTCACCGCCTCTTCGAAGGCCGTTGCCACGTCCAGCTTCGGGATCTGGGAAGGGCGCGGCATGTCAGCAAGGAACTCATTGCAGCGTTGTCTGTCGCGCCCTTTGTCTGAACCAAAGCCGAGTGCTGCACGGAGCTGCGCGCCACTTGCAGGAACTGAGTGGCCAACGCGGTTGTAGCAATTGACAGGCTGGATCTGCGCTCGGATCGGGCCCATCCCGATGATGAAGATTTTGCGACATTACGGGCTTTGAAGCATTTTCCCCTGGGTACGGTTTCAGCATCCCATCTGAGAGCGGGACGTCCGATGAGCCAGCCGCCTTGATCCTGTCCGGATTCGGCTCCTGTAAGGCACGGCTGAGGGGCTGGCGCCGGTCCCTCCCAATCACAACATGAACAGTTCTCCCCTCAGCAGCAGGCACACAGGCGGAAGGCATGAGAGTAGCCCAGAATGAGGCCTCAAGCATAGTGCACACATACGCTGTATGGCACGCACACGTACCGACTGCTTTAAGTTCATTCGCAACAAAGTCCGTCCACTCAAAGCGTGGCAAACTGCACCCCCTGAGGAAGCTGCAGTCTGAGTGCTTCATAGGTTCGGCTTCCCCGGGCCTGGAGCCGCATTGCACGTCCCGGGGCGCAATGGGCAGAGGCACTCTTCGAAAATGTTGTGCGCACGCTTGTCTGAGCATCCTTGAGGCTTCCCTTTTTGAGGGGGGCGGGCGCCGTGCTTGCGTGGGGAAGCATATCTGAGCCAGCCCTGCATACTAACAGTTTGCTGACCTCACTCTGCCCCAACGGAATGCCCACACAGCACCGATGCCGGCAGCGGGACACATGCTCGCGCCTCAACATCTTCCCGTTCAGAAGCACTCGCACCGTGCTGCCATCATCAGAGGGCAGTGCCTGGCCAGCAGCGAATACTGGGATCCAGTTGGGGTCTCCACCCTTGGTTGGACCTTCGAGCCAAAACCCCTGCACACTTGGGGGGCGACTGGCCACACAGGTCCTGACGCCCTCCTGGCAATTGGCAAGTGGCCTCCACCTGGACCTCGCCCGCCACACAGTGCACCGCGCACATGTCTGGCCTCGAATTGGCTTGAATCGGATTCAGTATCTGCGCAGCTCCCCTCAAAGCTTCTGGACTGCAATTTTCACTTGGACCTTCCCCTGTGAGAACGGGATTCATCATTTTCCCTCCGCTGCAGCCACAGCCGGGGCCGCCGCATGATCCCGACGCCCATCAGCACGATGTCGCAGGCGCCCTCGTCGCTGCCGATGTGGATCTTGGCCTGATCCAGCGGGAAGTTGCAGCCTGGGCGCGGCGGGGTCGTTTTTGGTCGGTCCAGGCCAGTGCCGGGACTGAGGCAGAAGGTCAATGCAGGCGGGAAGAGTCCATCCAAAAGAGGGTCAGCAACAAGCGCTGAAACACAGAGTCTGCCGTTGCCGCACTACAAACTACTTGGCCTGGGGAAACCTGAGGGCATCACAGCCTTGCAAGGCCGGATCGTCACAGAGCTTCCTCGGCTCGCCAAATTCCAGCTCACGACTGGAGATTTGGCTCCGGGAATGCATGTCCCCCTGGCCATCCGGAATAGAATCATACATATATATGCATGCACTGGTTTGTATTTGCTGCGTGCACCCAAGGCGACACACAGGCGCACATGCATATGGATGTACACATGTACATACATACATACATACATACAATACACGCACACACCTATCTCCCGCCGTATCTACATACATACACACACACACACTAAAGTCACTAAATTGTATTGATTGCAATAGATGACGTCACTTACATTTACATGTATTTTTACATTTGATTTGCATACGTTGCGCTACATTACATTCATCATATTTCATAAAAGTACATTGCATACATAAAAGCATAAGACACATAAATGCATAATGCATAACATACATAACATAACATATCATAGCATAACATAGCATAACGTAACATAACATAACACACACATAACATGCATAGCATAACATAACAAGGCATAACATATCATAACGTAACATAACACACACAACACGCAATATCATAACATAACATAAAATAACACAACATATATATATGTATGCGTTACACTACATTGCCTTGCATTGTTTTACGTTACATACATACATACATACATACCATAATGGCATACATACACTCATTACATACATGCACAAATTACATACAGTACACCACACTACACTACATTACACTACATTACATGACATACACAAATACATTACGTGCATGAAACATACATACACGAATTTACATACATACATGCGTACATACATACATGCATACATTACATTACAGTGCATTACTTACAATACATAGACACATACCTACCTGCCTACATACATACACACATAGTACAACCATGTTGGTGCAGCACATGACATTACAGAACATACTTACGTTACATTTATTACATAGATACATGATATACCCATACCTACATACATACATGCATACATATATGCTGCCACAGCCTTACATACATACAAACATACATGCTAATGCATACATGCTGATGCCTACATACATGCATGCATGCATACATGCATACATACATACATTAACATATTACAAACATAGCATAAGATGCATGACATACCATAACACAGCATGACATATCCTAACCTAACACAACATACCATACACACACAGAAATCCATACATATACACATTACACTACATTACACTACATTACACTACATTACACTACGTTACACTACATTACACTACATTACACTACATTACACTACATTACACTACATTACACTACATTACACTACATTACACTACATTACACTACATTACACTACATTACACTACATTACACTACATTACACTACATTACACTACATTACACTACATTACATGACATTCATGTGTTGCATACATTACATTGACACATACATGCATTTCTACCTACATACATACGTGGATACATACATATATGATACATATACACACATAACATACTTAAAATAATAGCGTGGCATAGCATAACATCCCATCATATATACACACATATACACACATACACACACATACACACACATACACTACACACACATACACACACATACACACACACACATACTCACACACACATACACCCAAATCCACACATACACACACACATACACGCAAACACGCAAACACACATACACACTACGATATATTACTTACATTACATTGCATCGCATTGCATTACATTACATTCATTACATGACATTGCATTGCGTTACATACATACATGCATAAATATACATAAACCTATATAACCCACGTAAACCAATGTAACGTAACCTACATAACGAAGCATTGCATAACATAGCATGCCATAACATAACATAACATGACATACACAAACACACTCATACGCACGCACATAAATACATACATACATACATACATACAGACATTACATTACATCACTGCATTACAATAAATTACATTACATTACATTACATTCCCATACATTACATTACGAACATACATACATACATACATACAGTACATTGCATTACATTACATTACACTACATTACATTACATTAAATTACATACATACATTCGTGCATACATACATTACATGCATACATGAATGCATGCATACATACATACCTACATACCTACATACCTACATACCTACATACCTACATACCTACATACCTATATACCTACATACCTATATACCTACATACCTACATACCTACATACCTACATACCACATACCTACATACATATCTACATACCTACATACATACCTACATACCTACGCACATACCTACATACCTACATACCTACATACCTACATACCTACATACCTACATACCTACATACCTACATACCTACATACCTACATACCTACATACCTATATTACATACATACATTACATACATTACATACATACATACATTACATTACATTACATTGCATGACATTACATTACATTACATTACATCACATTACATACATACATACATATCATACATTCATACATACATACATACATAGATACATACATACATACATTACATACATTAATCATACATACATACATTACATACATACATCCATGCATACATAATACATTACATACATTACATACATTACATACTTACATACATTACATACATACTACATACATACATACACATCCACTACATACATACATACATACATTACATACATACATACATACATTACATTACATTACATTACATTACATTACATACATACATACATACATACATACATACATTACATACATACATACATAAATACATACATACATACAGACATACATACATACATTACATACATACATACATACATACATCACATTACATACATACATTACATACGTACATACATACATACATTACATACATTTTTACATACCTACATACATACATACATACATACATACATACATACATACCATACATTACATACATACATACATACATACATACGTACTGTGAGAGGCGTCAATCCTAACCAAGGACTAACCCAGAATCCACGTCTCACCCGTGTCCCGACTCTCTGGCACACCCGCGAAGCGGCTCGTTGTTTTCACAGGCAGCGCACTCATTCACCGTGCGCATGTGGCTTGAGCCAAAATAGGCACGCCACTCCAACTTCCTCAAGGTGGACATGTCAACTTGCAAGACATGTCCACTCATGCAACCTCAAGCAAAAATAGCTCACTTACCAAAGCCTAATGCCTATGGCTGCAATGACAAAATCATGCATGAGAATGCCAAGATCTGCAGTCGCCCCCAGTTAGCCTCCAGCCGCGGCGGGGAATGCAACTCCAGAGCATTCTCATCCTTAATTGTGGGAACAGCCCCATCCTTCAAATTGCGGGGGCTCCCTATCCTATTCCACTGGGCAGTGGCCAATTCCTTATACCCTTCATCCGGCCCTGGACCTGGGCTCAGTACTGCTTCGGCTCGGCTCATCCGATCTTTCCAGCCTGGAAAGTTGCAGTCGCAGCTTCTCATTCTCAGTCTCCAGCGCCTTGTCTAGCAAGTGAACCAGCTTGCCGCTCCCATCGACGGCTAGCTTAATCCAGCTCACAAACTTCTCATTCTGCTTCTGGCTGAAGAAGACCTGATTCTGCATGGTGCCCAGCAAGGCCAAATAGTTACTGAAGAAGGCAGAATCCGAGTTGTCATACTTCTCCGCGTTGTATGCAGTGTGAATCTTATCCACGGTCTGGAAGACCTTGAGCGCCAAAGCGCCATCCACAGCGCCTCGCCCGGAAAGATTGAACACAGCCGCGTTAAGCCTGGAAAGGTGGTCAGATCGCAACGATCCCGGGGGTTTCGATTCCTTACGAATGTCGTTGAGCACCTGTTGCAAATACAACACGGCTCCCTCCGAAGTTGCCAACGGACTCGAGAAATCGTCCCTGACCAAACCTGAACTCTGCCCGCGAGCGTCATCCCGCTCCGCACTGGCCACTCTCGGTTGCTTATTCCTACTCCCGGTACCCAGCTCCTTAGCCTTACTCACTAGGCCTTGAAGGCAACCGACTTCGACATATTCACTCCTAGATGGAGCCGAACGCGACCTTAGCGAAAATCCCGGACTGGTCACTTCATCAAGAATGGGGACCGCCTGGAGGGTTTCTCCGGCGCCCCCAGCCCGATCCTCGCCTATCGTCGACGCCACACCGCCGGTCAGCGGCTGGTCGGCCCATCGCTGCCTGGCCACGATAATGTGCTGGCATTCCGTACCCAGGTCAATGAACGCTTTGCAGGTACACTTCATAACATTCCGTCCCAAGACCAACTCCTCTGTCACAAAGACATGACCCGTCCTTGTCATGAATTTCTTGGTCCTCTGGCCTTCCCCAAGCATATTGCCGTGAAGTCGGTGCATGGCTTTGTTCCTACACTTGCGGGATACTGTCCAACCACACCACGTCATGAAAACAACAAACATGCTCATCAAGGTAGCCCGCAGGAACAGCCCCATAGTCTCCACAAGAGCAACTCCCTGCGAACCCATTTTGTCGACTAAGAGGACCGTGTTGACCGAAACACTCCCCATGACATCTTCCACAACATTGTCAATCTGGACCACACCTTTGTAACCAAGAGGGATGAGGGCAAGCATGGTTCCCCAATAAACGAGGTTCAATTGGTTGCCATGCTCAGCATGGGCCTTCTTGTTCCGGCCTTTCCGGCTCGAGAAACCAGGCCTCCGCACTTTCTTTCTGCTGCGCTTCTTGCGGTCGCCTTTGCCAGGATGCCGTCGCCCGCCCCTCTTTTTGGGCTTGCGACTGAACTGGCGAAATGCATCCTCATCCTCTGTCACGACATCATCCGAGCTGTCCTGCTCGCATGTGCCCTCTCGAGCACGGCTGCACTTATAGCACGTCAGCCGTGCTTTGACGTTCCTTCCGCCACATTGGCGGCAGTCCCAACCGCGGCCTGCAGCAAGCTCTTCCAAAGCTTCGGCCCGCGCGGACTCTCGATGCCGCCTCTCGGTGCTCCGAACATGTTCACCTGCTGGTCCTCGGCCGCTCGCGCCGGCCGACTCAGGATGTGGCCGAATGTCATCATCTTCGTCCTCATCGGAGCGCCGCATGACACTCACTCTCTTCGTATTGCGGGACCAAGGAAATTGACGCACTGGAGCCGGCCTGGACTCTCCCGGACCGAAAACTCCTCCCGGTCTCCTCCATGGCGGAGTGGCCTTCGGTTTCACCACAGCTCTCACCGGTTCCACTGGCCCGGACCGACTCCTTGATCGGCTCCTGCTCTTCAGCCTCAACGGCTGGCCGCCACCACCACCTCGATCGTCGGGATAAAAACTGTCATCATCTCCTCCAGATTCCCCCTCTCCCGACTCCTCGATCTCAACGGACTCCTCGTCGTCGAGAGACACATATCCGGTCGGCGGTTCCGCCGGTGCCGGCAACGGCGGCGGAGCAATTTCATCATCTTCTTCCGGAACCGCGGCAGAGCCTCTGGATGATTCCCGCTCCGCGCGTTCCTTAGCTGCACGTTCCCGTTGCTCCAAATAATAAGGATGATATTGGTGATCCGCCAACAGGAATCTGTACTTGTTCTGGTCGTGCTCTCTCAGAGTTCGCTCTTCGAACCCCGGACCAACGGCAGCAGCCAAAAGCGCCGTCTTGTCGATCAGCCCCTTTCAGTCCGCGGGCGGATCTGTCCCGCGACCAGAGGCAGTTGCCGTGGCCGTACTGGCAGGCGGAGCAATTGGCCTCACCTCAATTGCTCCCGCCTTCTTCGCGGGCGGAGCTTCTGATGCTCCCGCCTTCGCGGATCTCGCAGGCGGAGCTCTAGGGGCTCCCGCCCGCTCACGGACTTGTTCCGCCCGGAACTCAGCCACGGTCGGGGAAATGGCAGGCACATCATAGACTGCTCCAGCAGCAGTCCCCTTTGAGCTAGCTGTGCTAGCCGCCGGAGCCTTCCCCTGATACCGGGCAGAGTAAGCAGCAAGCGCACTGAGGTACTGCTTAACTCCAGGCCCCGTCAACCCACCCTGGCTGCTTTGCGAGAAGCTACGGTTCAGAGGCCCTAACCTCTGGATGGATTCCTGCCTATCCGGCCGCACAATCAGGCCGCGATCGGCACTCCCAAAAAGAAGATCTCCTTGGCGCCCTCCCGTAAGTACGCTCCACGCACTAAGCTGGCCAGGATCCACTGCTTGATCTGTAAGGTAAACTCCTTCTGCTCCGCAGTACAAAGTGATACCGCTCCGAAGGATCGCCTCCAAAGATGCAACCAGCACAACGTCCGCACTCCTCCGCATGAGATTCAACGGGTACAAGAAAGCACCTCGCGTGGTCAGGGCAAAATGCGTCGTCTGACGATCCGTAGTGCCTCCACCAGGCAACAAACCACCGCTCCGGATACTCTCAACGTGTCGCCCGAAAGTCCCGTGCGCGAGCATCAAGTCCGGCACGTTGTTGGGCCCGTACGTTTCAGTGAAATGCTCGTGATCTGCTCGAGGATATAGTTCCTGAACTGAAACTCCGGTGGCACTGCTATGGCCCTGCAGCGCTTTGACGCAGGTGGTCCCCCCGAGGTCCGCGGTTACGAACCTCGTCTTGCCGGGACTCCCCTCAGGGCCGGCAGCAGCCAAAATTTCGGCTTCTGAGCACCCGTACGTGGTCGCGAGCCACGACACCGGGAGCCAGCCTCCTTCGCCCACTGGCGCGTGCCGCAGGGCTTTGACCATGCGCCGGGACAAAGCCCGGACATCCACCATGGCTGACACAGTCACACAAATGCTCCACTCGACAAAAGCACTGCCTCCAAAGCCCGAATGGCCTAAATTGCATGCTCCACTGCTAATCAAGCAACTCCTATCATGTGCAAGCAGGTTGATTCGAGCCATATGGAGTGCATAAGCGGCATGAATCCATGGGACCAAGCTCATCCGGGTAGGATGATTGTGATCTGAAACCACTGGATCATGCTTGCCTTTCTCCCCAGTCTCTGGTTTGGACTGGAGTTCGTCCCCAAGACCTCTTTTCGAGAAACCCAAAGCCTCCAAAGCTTCCCCGGGTTTCTGGGCTACCTGAACCCCTGCTTTCTTTGCAGCTGCACGGATCTCCTCATCATACTCAACATCAGTGAGAATCCTTTGATCAAGGCATTTCCCGGTACGAACCGTAAGGTCATCCACGTAGGCCAACCACTGTTTGCCATACCTCAGGGTCCGGTTCCTTCCAGGGGCAAACGCCCGATCTACTGTGTAGCAGAAGTCATCGGGTCCATTGGTGGGTCCAAAGGTCAAACACAAGGGCAAGAACTTCCCGCTTCTGGATACTATGGCGAGCACTTCCATGGCTCTCCTAGTGTTCGCAACTTGGTTGAACCCTGTCACCGCATCAACGAAGGAAAACCAAGCCGAACCAGCAGCGCAAGCCAACACGTCACTTGCTTGCCTGCAATAGTAGGTTCACCTCTTCACACGGGCATTTACTCTACGGTAGTCAACAACCAGTCTCCTTTTCCGCTGTTTCTTGTGCTCAGGGGCCTCTTTGGTCGGAAATGGCGCGGAGCCCCAAGGGGATGAGCCTCGAACCAACTGCCCTCTAGCAACTTCACTCTCGAGCTGTTCATCAACCCAAGCAGCGGCTTCACCCCTCAACGCGTGAGGTTGACTAGAGACCGGAGCTCCAGTAGGGATGCAATCGTGCGAACCGGATGGTCGTTCGCGGGGTCCCTTCTACCCAGAAGGCAGCAGCTTTCCTACTGACTACGTCCTTACAGGCCTCAAGGTCATCCTTTGACAAGTAGGGTCTCTTAGCTTCAGCAGTCTTGCCGAAGTGAAGCCCTTCTACTACCTGTTCCCTGTATTCAGGGGTCCTCCTGGGGTCCTCAGTCACCTTTGAACCACTGAGTCGGTACACAGAAAGGTCGGACTTCACGGAATCCCATTCCCCTTTCTTAGCAAGACCGTCCCAATGGATCCTCATTTCCTCGGAGAACTTCAAAAGTTCAGCCTCGAGTCGTTCCCTTTCCGCAGCCGTAACCGATTCCCACTCCCCTCCGGTAAGAACATCGGCCTCGGGAGAGGCAGCGGCCGCGTTGGCATGCAACCGCGGCTCCGCGCCCTCTTCCGAGCCGGCACTCCTAGGATGGACGGCGAAGACGGACGATCCGACAGGCATAGAACAACCGAATTGCTGTGGCTCCTTCAGCCACTCCGAAAGGGGTCCATCCCCGTGACACTTCTTGACTTCAAGTTGTTTGGAAGTGGGACCAAGGGACACCCAGTAGGATTCACACAACTCTTCGGGGTAGATCCCACTCAACTTACCTGCACCTGCCCACTTCGGCCCCAGTCCGGGCTCATTGTCTTCCCTTATCTTCATCGAGCCTCGGATTTGCCGGTGTTGGTGCAAAGTCCTCAAAAGCGCGTCCGGCTTCCTACACCTCAGAGAGAACCCAGACAGGTCGGAGTTGCTGACCCATATCTGCCCTTTCTCAACGGGGTTTCCAAACGATCCGTCACTCACGTCCAACGAGGTCATGTTGTACTGACAGGAGTCGGTCCGAACCATGGCCCAAGGCCTCCTAGGTTCAACGAGGGTCCCGAATCTCTTGACGAAAAGTTCAAGGGAAAACAGCAAACTCCCGACAGGGTTCTCAAGGGTTCCGATGCCGTTCGCTTTCTCCTGGTGGCTAAGCAGGTCACATGAAAACTCTGCTAGAGCCAAATCCTCACTCGAGGGGGTCTGCTCGCCCAATCGGCTCAGCTTTTCACACGGCGCCCCCACATGGAGGACTTTCGGTTTCATCACCTTGCTGATCAACCAAGCAAGGAGCGCCCGGTCCGAGTTCTTTCGCAGATCCCAATCCCGACCGTAGCCTCTATACAGCCGGTCAACGGGTTCTCCAACCAACAGACCACGGCGCCTAGCGGCCTTAGTGAGCCCACCGTGTCCGGCGAAAACCTCCAAGAAGTCAACTCCGTGCTGGGGCACACCTTCATTCCGAAGGTATTCAAGGACAGCTTTCTGTTCTCTCGCGAAGCCATCCGAAGGCCCAGCGGCGAACACTCCCACGCCACTTTCTGTTTTCCCGCCCTTGAGGATCCCGACCAGGTCGTCCAGGGGCTCAGAGTACTCATGCTCCCCTCGCCTTTCCGGGTCCCTCTGGGCCGGAGGCCGCTCTTCGAGGCGGTACCCTCCTTTGTCAAGCTTCCTGGCAGATGAAGCTTGCAGGATTCCATCCCTGCTCAGCTCAACCTTCGTGATGAGCAAGCTCATCTTCACTTCCTCTACGCAAGGACGTCCTCCTTCCGGGGCCAGAGATTCTTGCCCCTGCTGGTCCAAGTACAGAAGGCACCACTTCACACGCAGTCCGCCGATCTCCGGCGCATACTTGTGAACGTGCACTACTCCTTCCGAGACCGCAACTGACGTGACCCGTCCAATTGCGCAAAGCTTCGGACCGTATCCTTTTCTGAACGCAATCACGTCTCCAATCTTCAGGACGTACTGCTTACCTCTTCTCTTCATCGTGAACTCGACCTGCTTAGTTTCCCCTTTGATCATCTGACCTAAGCTGGGTCTCGAGTCGTCTGGATCCGAATCAAATTGGATCTCATCTCTGGCGTCGGCACACACCTCGTCCGGGATCAAGACGCAATCTTCGGCATGAGCTGCGAGAGGCTGGGCGCCGTCGGGTCCGGCCAACTGTAGTCTGTTCCCTTTGCACGAAACGACTTCCCAAGGGCCGGTCAGACCCTTCTTCCACGGCACTCGCCCTTTCGCCCCCGGGTCTGACAGGCCCGGAGCACGCCATACCACACGATCCCCGACTTTGAGGTCCACCTCGCGACGGTATCGGTTCGCGAGCCTCACACGGGCCTCGCTCGCGCTCGTGAGATGGTCCTTCACGACCTTGCTCACAGCCTTATATTGGCCAAAAATCTTCCGAGCCCAGTCCGAGACCGGCTCAAATTCCAAAGTGCTCTTGAGTAGGTCTTTTTCCAGAGGCACACCCAGGGACCAAGCTCTGTCCAGGTCTCTGGGCGTATAGCCATGAGGACCCGGGGTCGTGTCGATGCAGTATTCCACAACTGCGAGAAGGTCGCCCCAATGGTCGGTGTGCCCCCTCGCCACATCTTTGACAACGATCCCAAGCATCTTCTGCACTTCTTGATGCACCCTCTCATTGGCACCCATCTCACACGGACGGAGAGGGTGAGAGAGCCACTGACTCGCACCGATGAGGGCGCAATATTCAGCGAACATCGCGGACCTAAACTCAGGTCCTCTGTCCGACCGTACCAAGGTCGGTAGCGTCCTGCTACGCAAGACACACCTGGCGAAGGCGCGCCTAACTTCAGCGTGGTTGAGGGCACGGAGCGGCTCCAAATAAACCGCGTGCGAGAGACAGTCCATGTACGTCAAGGAATACCGATTCCCTGCGTAATCCTCCTTGTTTGGACCCTCGCAATCGACAGACACCTCTTGCCAGCAATAGTCAGCCGCCGGTTTCATCGGCTTCGTGGTGACTTTAGTCGCCCTCGACCTCGCCTTAAAGCACGTCAGGCACTTTCCTACCCAGGAGTTGATATCTTCTTTCATCGTGGCCCACCAGACCACACGTTTCATGAGAGCATACGTCTTCTCAGCCGACCGATGCGCGCCGAACACTCCACAATGGAACTGGAGGTAGCACGCCTTCCGCCAAGTAACTCCAGAGCTAGCAGCGACTCCATTCGGCACTACTGGCACCGTGGACACTGCACCGCCTGGCAGACTGACTTCCTTCTCAAGCATCCCGTCTGCAGCCCTCTTGTATCCTTCCGGAGTCTTCCGGAGTGACTCCGCGAGTGAGGGGTCCTTGGATTGAGCCTCAACCCAAGACGCTCGCAGGGAGCCTGTCACTTCAAAGTTCGACATCCCCGCCGCGGCCTTTGCTTCTTCAGCAAGGCGACTCCTATCTTCAAAACTGTAGACATGCCCGACAGGGTGCGCGTAGTCAACCACCACCCACCTTTTGGAGAAGTAGGCAAGCACGCCCCGCGGGCCTTCGCTCGGCTTCACGACGAAGACCATCGTCGGCCTACATCTGCTCTCTTCCACTCGGATCTTCTTGCCCAGCTCAAACGGATCCCAGTGATTCCCGGGGCTTCTGAGCTGAAACCCGACTAGGACATTGCCGCGTCCTTTGCTAACCAAATCCCGCCTGTGTCCGACCGACGTTTGCCCGTCGCCGTCGTTCCATGCCACGACCTCTACGGGAACTCCGATCAGTCCGATCAGGCAGTTGAATCTGGCACTCATCTCCTTGCTTCCGGTTTTCCATACCGAATCGCACTGAGCGTTCACCACACTCCTGTGACAGTGCCAATTCAGCCCCTGGAGGGCCCATTCAGGTTCAGAGCTCTCCAGAGAACCGACCTTGCAACAGTTTTGCACCGTCAATACAGTCCCGTCCGGCTCAACGGCCCAGACAGTCCGGTACGGGTACTTTTAGACCTGGTCACCGGACAGCTGAGGGATTTCGGGCGAATGCCCCTTGTCCCAGCGTCCTTTCATCAGAATTCCGCCCTTGCCTGGCATCTTGACGGTCCACTTGGCGCCCCCAGATCCAGATTTCGGCAGGCTGCCGCCTCCCCAAGAGTGGATTGTCTTAATCCCGACGACCTCGGTAGTCCCGTCCGGTTCGCACATATTGGATGCCGCTCCGACTTCTTCTATCAGCGCAGCTCCGTCCAGTTCCTCAAGATCTCCTCGTTCTTCGCGTTCTTTCCTTTCCTGCGCTTCGACTACAGCATCTTGCGCCTCTCGTCGGATGCACGTCGGGCACCGGCTGAAAACGTAGGTACGCTTTCCGCAGGCACAGAGCCCGTCGTGCTCCCACATTTCTCTATCCTTCTCCCTGGCCAGACCAGCCAAATTCTGACTATTGATCCGCCCAATCTCCGGCACTCTCAGCACCTCCACGACCTGTTTCACTTCCTGGTCCTTCACGGTGCCCTTTGGCACCGAAGCATAGCCCTTGATCGGCTCCACTGGAAACTCCAGAGCCAACTCCGGGCAGGCCGCTTTCAAGAGGCCGGCTTCAGGTTTAGTTCTCCACCACCGCGGGGCTACTGCCCAAATGGCTTTCACTCGAGCCCACGCCAAGCAAATCTCCTGCGCTTCCTTTCTCTGCAGATTCCTAGCCTGCAGAACCACTTCCAAAACCAGAGGCCACCGCAGAATCCCTGCGACGATTCCTCCTTGCCCGAAACCAACAACGAAGTCCGGCCCATAATCCGCAATGGCCCGGGCCAGCTTGGCGGCAGAAGTCAACAAGTCGACTCTAGCCCTCTTGACCTTCCGGTCTCCTTGCAACCTACCGGTGGCCCCGTCAAACTGTGCCCAAACTCCGTCGTCATCCTCGAAGGCTCCATAGCATGGGTGAACAGTCACCGTCCACTCAGGCATCTTAAACTCTTCACAAACGCGTGAAGCGCTTTCTCAGCGTCATTCTCATAGTCCACTGCGACCAGGATCTTCAGCTTCGCAGCGACAAGCCCATGAAGGCTACCGACGTACGCAACGTCTTCATGCCCACCTGGGAGGGCGTGGTCGCCCACTGCCCAAGGCACTGGTCCCTCCGGCATCTCATCCGAGAGATAGGCATCCAGATCGAATCCTCTGAGCTGCCCGGAGAGCCCGCGCACGTCCAGCGTCCTCTGTTCCAGGAGCTCATCACGTCCTTTCGGATTCCTGCTGAATCCATCTGTACGGCCTGCTAGCGACCGAATCTCCGAACCATCCGCTATGATCTCGGCCACCCATCTGAGAAGTTTCACATCTCCTCCGATGTCCGACCCTTGAGCTCTGGTCAGATTCGCATGGTCCGTCCAACAGATGGCCCGGATCGTCCCTAGGACTTTCCTCGAAGCACGCTTCACTTCAAGCTGCGCAAACGCTTCTTGGATGAGGGGAGGCCACGCCTGTTGAGGAGGTGTTAGGCTCTTACTGTGAGTGAGGAGGACCTTCATCTTAGTCCGATCCCTACTCATCTGGAGTACTGTACCTCCGACCGCGATCCCAGACGCGTCGGCGATCTGTTCCAACGGACATTCACCGGTTATGGCGGTCGCCTCATCAAAGATCGAGAGCTCAATCTGCTCCGTCATCATCCGCTTGATGGCCTTCACAGCCTTGCACCCATCCGTATTCGCTGATCCCAAGCCGCCTTCCGGAAAGATTGCACCCGGCTTCTGATAGGCATTCAGGATCTTCGCAGCATGACCGTACTCCACGGGCAAATGCGCTCTCAACCAATTTCCGCATCCCAGAAACTGTTGAATGTGCAGTTTTTCACGTAAAGGCGGGAAATCCCTCACCGCCTGGCTCCTCTCCGGATCGGCCTTGACACCGCCACGGGAGAGGTGATGTCCTAAAAGCTTTCCTTGCATGACCGCAATTTCAGCCTTTGAGAGACCATAGCTGAAGCCAAAGACGATCGACTTGTCCAAGAACGCAACTAGAGCAATCAAGTGGTCAAGCAAATGAGGGTCGGCTTTCGGATATTTCTTCCTCAAATGCCCATGCAACTGCTCATAGTAGGAGTCCGTAGGGGTCATCTCCCCCATTCTCTCGATTTCTCCTGGCACTTCGACGATGTGGTAGACCGGAGTCCTTCGCGTGTCAATCGCGCCACTTCCTTCCGCTTCTCCTCTGTTCATGAAGAAGTACGTCGTGCCTACCCAAGGCTTCCCCAAGTCTCTGTGCGGATCTTCGGCAGTCCTCCAGTCATCCTCCAGGACTCCCTCAGGGCTGCCCTCGCACTCAAACCGGGTAATCCGCTTACCTCGGGCTTCTCCAACGTTAAAGGGGCAATCGAACGCACCAATCGGCGAGTACAAAGCCCGTCTCGGGACCAGGTGCTTCCTAGCCCACGTCCTCTCGGTAGCATCGTACTCCCAGAAATCCCGGTTCCCTTTCGTCCGAGACATTGTCTGGTTGACTCCAATCAACGAAGCCACAGAGAAGATCATCGCGGCAAAGGCTCCAAGCCCCCACCTTCTCGGTCGGCCGTTTCCCCGCGAAATCCTCGCAGCGCCGATACCGGACGCGCGCTCCGGGAGTACTTCCTCATCCTCCCGAGCCGCTCCTTCCTTATTCAAGTCCGTCGCGATGCACTCTTCGCATCCCTGCAAACGCACTTGTCGGACTTCTTCACTTCCGCATTGACTGCACGAGTCCGGCCGCAAAATGCCGGTCCCACAGGAACTGCAGCTGTCATCTTCAAAGTGGCAGCTGTCCTGAAACTTCGAATCCCACATGTGGCAGCGCGTACACTCACTGGCCGCGATGCGCCCTCTGCGCACTTCCGCAACCGTCTCACCGGCCTCGATCACGACCGGTTCATACTTCGCGGCTATCAAGACCATACCTTCTTGGCTTCCGGTAGGCCAAATGCCTGGCACCGCTTCGACCGAGTCACCAATGGGCAAGATCGCTTCGCATGATCTTCCCTGGTCATCCACATCGAGCCCTTCTCGGACCCGATCGACCGGGATGAGCACTCCATCACCAGGGAAGAGCTCAACTGGCTCACCGCAGGCCGCAACCAAGAGGTCCCTTGGCGCACCATCCCTCGGAAGAGCCGAATGATCATCAAGGGAAGAGGCCACCGAGAACGGGTAAGCTCTGTCGTGCCTCCCCTTGCTGTGATCTTCGCAGCGAGGCATCTTCACTCCCACGGTATCAAGGAAGTGAAACCCCGGTCCCGGCCTGAAGCCCAAGCCGCCTCTCGCTTCGCAATCGAGGGCTCGGCCTCCGAGTATGATTCCGTGCCAATCTGAGCAGCCTTTCGCTGCGATTTTACACCGGATGTACAGCTCTGGTCCGTCCTTCGACGCCTCCGGTGTCGGTCCTTCCTGCAGCCTAGCTCGGAGGACCACGCTCCCCTTCAAAGGCACCGGCTTGCCCGATGCAATGCCATGCACAAACTCAGGAAAGACCCACTTCTCGAACCTGAGGATCGGGTAGTCCTTGCTGTCGGGCTGGACTCCTTTCTTCCTCGCGTGCTCAACCATGCTGACCACCAGCTCCTCCGTGATGTGATTGGCACCGGCACCTCCATCCAACATACATTCCACCTGCTTCCCCAGGATCTTCACCACGGTCCGGTACTGGTACCCTCCGGACTCGTTCTGGACGACCTCCCACCAATCTTTCGGCAGATCGTCAAGCTCCGCGATCCCTGGACCTCCGCCGCCGTTGCTCGGCGACGTCTTCAACACTCCGCCAGAGATCACTTCTGAGTTACTGTACTCTCCGATCGTCACGCTAAGTGCAGCGAACGGGTTGATCAGGGAGCTCGCATTCGGCTTCGGCCCCATTGCCAAAGACTGCTGAGTCGCGACTCCTTGCGTCCTTCCGGTCTCTTCGCCGATCACGAGCGCGTGCAGCATATCACACCCGGACCCCTTCTTGCAGGCGCCGTTCTTCCGGAAGAAAGGGCAGAGGACTTCCTTCTTACTCTTTCCATCATACTTGCCCTTGGAACCGCTCTTCCCTTTAGAATCTCCTTTTCCTTTTCCGGTTCCCTTACTTTTCCCTTTCTGGTCCCCTTTGCCCTTTCCTTCGCCCTTAGCCGCGAGAACTGATCCGCTCTCCGCGTGCTGCTTCTTCTCCGCCAGCGCCTTTTTCCGAAGCTCCTTGTCGTGGGAGTAGTGGCACTTGTCTCCCCACGGACAGGTTCCATGATCCCTGTAGTGGAAACACAGCTTCTTGCCGTTCGTGCCTTCCGTGGCCGCCAAAACCTGCTGCTTCGGCGCCTTTGGCTCCTTCGGTTTCTTTGGCTCCTTCTTCGGAGGTTGCTGTTGCCTCTCCGTCTCCGTGGAGTAGACAGCATTCGCAGTCGCCCGATGAGTGGCTTCTCGCTGCTCGACCTCCAGAACCACTCGATGAGCCTCCTCCCATGTCTGAGGTCCTCTCAGCTGGGTCTCACCAGCCCACAACCTCTTGTCACTCCGGATCTCTTTCTGCAGGTGCGCAGGCATCTTGCGAAGATACGACAGGTACAGCTCCCTCTTACTCTTACCCAGGCCAACTGTCTCCAGCTCCGTGACGCTCGCCTCAAAAAGCGGTTCGAACTGGTGCCCTGTCATCTTCCCTTTCGCCAAAGCTACGTGCTCTGCGTCAACTCGTATCTCCCTTTCCTCCGGGCTCTCCGAGAACATGAGATGCTTCGCCTTGATCCGCTTGTACACCTTTTCCGGGTCCTTCTCTATCTCGCCGGCTCGGTAGGCCGACTTATAGAGGTTCGTGAACGTCTTGAGGCGGGACCCCCTGCACCGAGATCTCAGCGCAAGCAGCATCTCCCGATAGTTCATGCCCTTGCAGGAGTTCGCGAGACCACAGTTGTCCTCGAAATGGTCGTAGAACTCGGACACGTCCTTAGAGTCGCTCCTTTCATCCCCAAGCGTGGGCCATTGCAAGTCTGTTTTTACCGACATAACTTGCGATTGATTACGGCCCTCCAGCGCCTTCATCAAGGCCGCTGTTTGATGCTCCAGCGCGTTCGCGAGCTCTTTCTCAGGAGAGGACGCCTCTGAGGCCGCCCTGTCCTTGTCCTTGTCCTTCTTCAGGGACTCCAGCTCCATCTGCATTGCCACCATCTTGGATCTCAAGGCTACAACGCCTTCGTCTCCATCGGTGGGTTCACGGCTCCGCTTCGAACCTCTATTCCGGTCATCATGGAGCTCGTCGGATGGAGTAGAGAACACTTTGTCAGGAGCCGTACTCACTCGGCCTCCCAAGTCCTGGATCAACTCCGCGATCGCGACCGTCGTGAGTCCTTTCTCCTCTGGCTCCTTCGTGTCATCGTTGGCCAGCATGATGAACTGTTCCCTCAAGTGACCAACCATGGTCCTAGGGTCAAAGTCACCCAGAGCTTCGTATCCTTCTTGTATCAACTCTGCCTTCATGATGACTGACCGCAGGTCAGCCGGTCCCACTTCTTGTCCCAGCACTTCTAACGCATGGGAGATCCGTTCGGCCCGCGCCCGATAGGCCGCGAGGCTCTCATACCTCGGATCATGAAGTGCGAACAGCTTCCTTTGCATCTCCGACATGGAGACACCGGTGTATCCCGAAGAGGGAGCCGGGCTAGCTCTTCCACCTTCATCTCTGATAGCCGGCCGGGCTTGCTCACCCGGGGCCTCGCCCGCAAACCCCACTGGTCGCGGCGACGGCCGAGTCCCAACGTCAGGCTCTGCTGGCCCCATAAGAGCTGGGATCGGCCTCAGCCTTGGTCTGGCTTCCGGCTCTTCTTCTTCATCTTGTTCTTCTTCTTCTTCAAGGTCCTCAATTCGGTCTTCCCCATATAGCTCCGCCGTCACGGCTCTCCAAAGAGCTACTTCTTCGACCGTAGACATTCCGCGGCCATCCTGCCGGCGGGTCGGTCGACGACCTTCACGCTTCCTCCAGCGCTGCCAAGCCGGGAAGCTCATTTCCTCAGGCCTTGGTACCCTTCCATCTCTGATGCAGTCAAGCAGAGTGACACCAAGTTCTTCGCCTGAAACTTCCTGGCTCATCCTTCAGTAGAGGCTGCCCACACAAGCCTTTTACTGCGGTGTGCTTACAAGGGTCAGGGAGTTCAGTTTTCCCAGAACAGCCCCCAACTGTGAGAGGCGTCAATCCTAACCAAGGACTAACCCAGAATCCACGTCTCACCCGTGTCCCGACTCTCTGGCACACCCGCGAAGCGGCTCGTTTTCACAGGCAGCGCACTCATTCACCGTGCGCATGTGGCTTGAGCCAAAATAGGCACGCCACTCCAACTCCCTCAAGGTGGACATGTCAACTTGCAAGACATGTCCACTCATGCAACCTCAAGCAAAAATAGCTCACTTACCAAAGCCTAATGCCTATGGCTGCAATGACAAAATCATGCATGAGAATGCCAAGATCTGCAGTACATACATACATACATACATACATACATACATACATACATACATACATACATACATGCATACATACATACATACATACATACATACATACATACATACATACATACATACATACATACATACATTACATACATACATACATACATACATACATACATACATACATACATACATACATACATACATACATACATACATACATACATACATTACGTACATACATAATACATTACATACATACATACATACATACATACATACATACATACATACATACATACATACATACATACATACATACATACATACATACATACATACATACATACATACATACATACATACATACATACATACATACATACATACATACATACATACATACATACATACATACATACATACATACATACATACATACATACATACATACATACATACATACATACATACATACATACATACATACATACATACATACATACATACATACATACATACATACATACATACATACATACATACATACATACATACATACATACATACATACATACATACATACATTACATACATACATACATACAGACATTCATACATACATTAATTACATACATACATACATACATACATACATACATACATACATACATACATACATTACATACATACATACATACATACATACATACATACATACATACATACATACATACATACATACATACATACATACATACATACATACATACAACATACATACATACATACATACATACATACATACATACATACATACATACATACATACATACATACATACATACATACATACATACATACATACATACATACATACATACATTACATACATACATACATACATACAACATTACATACATACATTACATTACATTACATTACATTACATTACATTACATTACATTACATTACATACATACATACATTACATACATACATACATTACATACATACATACATACATACATACATACATACATACATACATTACTTACATACATACATACATACATACATACATACATACATACATACATACATACATACATACATACATTACATACATACATACATACATACATACATACATACATACATTACATACATACATACATACATACATTACATACATACATACATACATACATTACAATACATACATTACATTACATTACATTACATTACATTACATTACATTACATTTACATTACATTGTACATTACATACATACATACGTACATCCATACATACATACATACATACATTACATACATACATACATACATACATACATACATACATACATACATACATACATTACATTAATTACATACATACATACATACATACATACATACATACATACATACATACATACATACATACATACATACATACATACATTACATACATAGATACATACATACATACATACATACATACATACATACATACATACATACATACATACATTACATACATACATACATACATACATACATACATACATACCTACTTACATACCTACATTACGTACGTACATTACATACATACATACATACATACATACATACATACATACATACATACATTTACATACATACATTTACATACATACATACATACATACATACATACATACATACATACATACATACATACATACATACATACATACATACATACATACATACATACATACATACATACATACATACATACATACATTACATACATACATACATACATACATAACATACATACATACATACATAACATACATACATAATAACATACATACATACATACATACATACATACATACATACATACATACATACATACATACATACATACATACATACATACATACATTACTACATTACATACATACATACATACATACATACATACATACATACATACATTCATTACATACATACATACATACATACATACATACATACATACATACATACATACATACATACATACATACATACATTACATTACATTACATTACATTACATTACATACATACATACATACATACATACATACATACATACATACATACATACATACAGCTCAGTAGGGCAGAGTACAGTACAATGCAGTGCAGTGCAGCGCAGTACAGCACAGTACAGCACAGTGCATAACAGTACATTACATTAAATAACATAACATACATACTCCTGTAGCAGGTGCCCGTGCCCATAAACCAGCTGGATTGTGAAGCCAGCAGAGCAGCCAGCAAGCCTTCAGCCCAAGATGCGTGAGGAAGGGACATGCCGCCTGCTCCTCCTCTTGCGCTTCTCCCTGGCCAGTCCCCTTGGAACCCAGCCGTAGCAACTGAAACAGGGTGGTGAGCAAGTAGGGACTCTTCTAGGTCCTCCGGTAGAGAGGTTAGAATAAGGGTACCCTGTTTTCTGTAGTCTTTTTTAGTAGGGGAACGCTCCCGCAAACAAGGGTAAAAGGGCACTACTGGGGGACCTAGTCTTTGGTGGGAGGTAAAGACCCACATGAGACTATCACGAGGGCATCTTGATATGTTATGAATCCACTCATCAAATGGAATAGTAACAAACCGGTTGGAAGCAACTGTCGACACGTCAATCAGCTGCCGCACCCTTTCCGCGTCAGACTTCATGGACTTGGTGGGCGCGAACAGCGACGCCACCGAGCCGCTCCTCGGTCGGCGCGACGAGGGCTACAGGAGCAGACCCAATATCAGCTGCTAGTGGACAAAGCATAGGGACAGGACACACCCACATGGAGCAGAAATCGTGCTAGCTTCTCATGTTTGCTTTGCCCCTCCCCGAAAGCGAACCAAAAAGGAGGTGTCCAATTAAGATACATGCCCTCGTTGGCCTGTTCTGGAGGCTCATAGCCCTGGCCATGCAACTGTGAGCAAAGTCGGCCTTTTGTCTGCACCACACCAGATGCTTTGGCATCTTCTCTCACGAAACTGCGCCCTACTCTTGCTGGATGATACGTACCTTAGTTCAGTCTGCCCATCTCGATTCACAGCTGCCCTGACTTGCAAGCGAGTGGCATACGCATCCTCCAATGATGCTTGCGACACGCCCCAGTGGCGGATGCCATGTTTTGCCTGCCATCAAATCATACTATGGCGTCATCCCAACCAACTGGCATGTACGCCTTGCCACGAGCGATGCTGATGATGAGATTTCCCAGCGCTTCGTCGTCTTTGGAGAACTTGTAGGTTGTCTGACCATGCCTCACACAAGTGAAGCGCAACTTCACGCTTCCAGTATGAGGGCACAAAGGTGCCAGCCACCTCCTGACGAGGGGAACTTTACGGATTTCATAAACAACCCACCTTTATGCTAACCGGGCAGCATTGTTACAGCTGGCTTTGACCTTGACACCGCGAAATGTACCTCCAGCCCTCCAGGCTCCTCACCCCGCGCCTCTGCGACTTCACGGGCATACGGTCCTCCGGCCCGAGGAGCGATGTCACGAACTCCTGGGCAATCCGGATGCAGCGGAGGAGCAGACAGGAAGAGATCCCGAAACTCCTGGGCCTCCGCCTCCTTGGACTCTTCGCTGTCAACACCTGCAAGGGCCGTGGCTAACCAAGCAGCAAGCAGGTGATTCTGCATGGAAATCAGTCGGAATGTCGGAAAATCGTTCAGCCAGGGTGCTGAGCATGTAGCCTTGTCCCCATTCATTCTTCAGGGCCTGCACCTTGGAGAGCGCTGAAGTCTCGAAGTCTCGACTCATGCGCGACCCGCTTGTATTTGAGTTGCGGCACGGATCCCTCAGCTGCCACGGCCCCTTTCCGCAGGATGACCTCGGCCAGGCTCAGAGGCTTGGGTTGGCGACCAGTGCCTTCCCAGCTACAACTTTGGGGTCAAAGCTTCTAGCCCACACCTGCCCAAACCACTTGCTTTACCTTCCAACGCCCTTTCAAACCAAGCAGCCAGCCAGCCAGCCAGCCAGCCAGCCAGCCAGCCAGCCAGCCAGCCAACCACAGCCACGCGACCAATCCACCAGCCAACCAGCCGCCAGCCAAGCAACCAAACTACCAGCCAACCAGCCAAGCGACCAGCCAATTAGCCAAGCAAACCCACTAGCCAAACCAACCAACCAGCCAATCAGCCAAACAAGCACCCACCGGCCAACCAACCAGCCAGCCAACCAGCCACCCAACCAGCCAAACAACCACCCACCAGCGAACCAGAAATCAGCCAAGCGACCAACCAACCAGCTCACAAGCCAGCCAACCAGCCAGCCAGTCAAGTCCACCAACCATCCAAAAGCAACACCACCAACGCGCAAGGGCCGGCTGGCCATGTCCGCCAGCTTGTCTCTGAGCCTCCCTCTGTCTCTCAGCTGGCCGGGGCTACGGCCAAATAACTTGCCAGGTGCTCTGCCTCCTCCAACCTTGTGTTCGGAACGTGGCAATCAGGGACCAAAGTGAGAAAATGCACCAGACAAGCATTGCCTGTTCAAAGGGGGAACCATGGCATTTTAGTACAAGTAGCATGTATGTGTGCATCAACGATATACAGAGGGTATGCTTGAGGCGAAACTCTGTTGGTGGGCAGACGGCTGCTCCAAACGTCTGCCTTCCTCGAAAACATCCGGAAACAAAGCCACTTGTCCACTAGCCTCGAACCTTGGTCAATTTCACTGGCTCGAAAGCCGCCACACTCCAGGCAGGAAAGGAAGCACAGGCGTGCCAAGGAACATGTGCGTTGTCAGAAGGCAGCAACCTCCAGCCTGCTTGACCTGGCCAAGAATGATATTTGCATGGCACCCGGCTCCAAAAGAAAGAGCGCAGTCACACAGATGCACGCCACTCACTTCACAGCTCCGATGTTGGATGTCAAGCTCGTCACAAAACCGCCTCTGCGCAAAGGCATGGAAAAAGTCTGATTGAGTGACACGTCTGGGTGCATCTTACAAAGCCCGATCGAGCCGCGAACCGCTTTTGTTCGCAAACAGCGCGGCTCAAAAGGCGCCGGGCTCAAGACAGGTCCCCGCAGTCAGCGATTGTGACCTTCTCGGCAAACCCCTCGTATTGCTCCTGGCAAGGTTTGCCTCACTTAAGCTCGGCACCTAAAAAACAGCAACTGAAGACCTCTGTGATTCGGGCACGAGCCTGTGCCCAGGCAATGGGTAAGTTGGGGTAAACAAGCCACAAAAGAAAGGTTCCCCAAAAGCAAACCAATCCCCGGTCCCAAAGATCAGGGTTTCCCACACACCAGAGAACAACAACCAAAAGGGAAAAACCAAAACAAGTAAACAAGTACCCGCAACCTTGATCGACGATGAACCGCACGGGCGGACCCCACCACTCTGCCCCGGGCCGATGTCTCTTTCTCCACCGACACGAAGGTGATCGACGCGGGGACCCGGCGACGCTCATCCGAGGCGCGACGGACCCGCAAACTTGAGCCAAACATCACAGGTCAGTCACTACCGCGACATCGCTGTTGATGAAATGAATCATGGCTAATCACACCCCCCTCACGAGGAACCCGTCATATGACGGGTGGAGCGTGCCATTTACTGATAGGATTTAACTGCTCGCATGCGTCCGCAAACAGCTGGACACTACCGCCGTCAGCGGTGGAGCAAACCCACAAAGGCAGTTGCGCGACATCCCGGGCATTAAATTCCCGCCACCACCCCGAATTAATCGGGGTAACGCTGTCCAACATACCTTGTGGAAAGGTCCACATGACGACACTAGGTCACAACTGTTTGCATCAACAATGCAAGAAGTTTAATTCTTATCAGAAGCCATGAAATAAAAGATAACGTATGTCCATTAGTACCCTCGCCTATCGGCAAGAGGTACTCCTGACCATGCGTACCTGAAAAATGTTTGAATTCCGCAAACCCGGGAGTAACCCCCATCAGTTTGCTTTCCCTCTCACTCACACTGCTTCCTGATGAACACGACCAGCAGCCCAGCAGCGGTATGGGAGAGACATGACCTCCGCGCCTCAGCGGTCCGGGAGGAACATCACCACCTCCGCACCGCGCCGACCATTGGAGAACGGACGCAAGCCTATCGGCCGCAATCCTCGTGACTCAGCCTACCGGCTATCGTCACGTCTCCTCCGGTCACGTCCGCCCCGCGCACGGTCCCTATCACGATCCCTTTCGGATCTCCTGCGATCATCTCGCCTTCGTTCTCGCTCCCGATCGAGTGAATCATCATCACGACGATCACGAGCATCGTCCCTCCTCCGGTCGCGATCATCCTCGCGCCGCGGACGGTATCTGCGCCTTCTCGATTCTCTGGAATCCCTGGTGTCCACGGTCCTAACGGACCTCCGAGAAGGAGTGCGGGAAACATCCGATTCCCTACGTCTTCTCCCAGAGCGAGAGTTCGTCACGATCTGGTTGAGAGCCTCCAGTGCTGACGCGTCCTCACCATTTCTAATGAAATCCTTGACTTGCTTGTTCAGCACTCTGTTGGTGGAGACCGCCAAGAGAGCGTCCACCACCGAACTCTCAGGCAGCACCAGGAAGTGACCCTCCACCGGGCTCGCCGCAGCTCGCTCAGCCGACTGCAACCTGATCTCACCGCCTTCAGGCTTCTTTGCCATCGCCTTGGAGGCCGTCAAAGGCGCTACCGCGTCCTTTGCCGAAGATCTGCCAAGCGCGGAGTGAAGATCATCCCCACTAGCTTCTCTCGCTGCCGCACCTGGTCTGCTGTCGACGTCATCAGGCCTCGTTGACGCCTCCCGCTTTGTCGACTCCTTCACAGTCTCGTCGGGATCCCAACGGGATTTCCTTTCTCTCCTTTGCCCTTCGGCCGACCCCCGGCTACCGCCAGGAGCGTCATCTCCGCCTATCTTCTCCTTCTTGACCTCAACCTTCGGTTCGGCCTGCTTCGTCTCCTTAGCCTCAGCCTTCGGAGCCGGAGCATTCTTCGCCTCAGATACTGAAGCGGCCTTCCCTTTTGGCTCGGCCTTTGGAACCGGGGTCATTTTAGCCTTTGCGCTCGGCCTGGCTCCTTCAACCACCATCGCGACCCAAGTCATCTTCGGTTGAGCCACAGTTGCATCAACCTCCATCGGAGCCGGCCCAGCATCAGCCTTCGCTTTTGCCTGTGAGACAGATGGACTATCGCCCTTACCAGACCCTTTTCCTGGCACTTCACCTGACTTTGGTGGTGGGCCGGAAGGATTACCGCCCTTACCGCCCTTTTCCCCCTTCTTCCCTTTTCCTTTTCCGCCCTTGACGATCGGCTCCTGCTTAGGACCAGGACCCTGCGCAGCATGATGCACCGATTGAAGCCCTTCGATGTTCACGTCCAATGGCTCCGGTTGACGACCATCAAGAACCGTCCTCACCCTTTCGTCGCTATAACGTAGACGAATGGGTCGCGGAAGGGGGCGGGAGGCTCCGACTGCCCGGCACTGATTGCCTTCTGCACCTTGGCTATCGCCTCCTTCAATCTCTTCTTCTCATCGTACCCTGTCTCCGATACCATGTACTTCCTAAGTTCCGATATCAACGCATGACTGGCCAGGATGTCCACGTCCTTCCGATGGGTCGGATACAATGGAGTCAGATGACCCGCCGCGGAGCCAATCACGTACGCCATCGGGATATAGAAGGACAAGTACGTGTCATGGCGAGCGAACTTCCTAACGGAAGTCGTCATACGCCTGCCCCACTGAGCAGCATGCCTCGGGTTAGCTCGGAAGTACTCAGTGACCGAATCAAATCTATCGACTTGGTTGGTCATAATCAGGTGCTTCGCCACCCACTTCTCCACGAACGCATCCGAGGCCGAAATCCCCGACACATAGGAGAATTGGAAGAGCACCTTCGCCAGCTCATCCCACGCCGTATCGACTCCTCCCTTGTCCTCACCAAGATAAGGGGGCAGTCTGATGCCGCTCTGCACCGTCATCCTCAGGTCAGACGCCATCGAATAGGAAATCAAGTTCCTCTTGATGACTCCGACCACTTCGGATGGGATCCTCTTGGGCTTGAACTGTCCCATGCTCCTCACCCACTCCGGGACGATGCGGCACCTCTCGAAGTCACTTTCGTCCGCGTTGGGGATGAAGTTCGGGTAGAAGACCGGGAGCGCACACCCAGGGCACAAATGCATCCCATTTGGCGTCATCTCCGCGCACCTCAAACAGAACGTGGTGGTCACATTCAACCTGACCTCTTCACGCGATCGCCTGTGCTCTCCCCTAACGGGGGTAAGGTCACCATAGTCCCATGCCCGATGATACACTATCGTGTAATCATCGTACATGTATGCTGCCTTCCAAGCGCCCATGTGGATCTCGTTCCGAACGGCAAGGGTCTTTCTCCTCGTCAGAAACACGGGTCCGACCAACGACCAGTGCACCCGAAGGTCCACGATTACCACTACGTATCTTCCCGAGTAGTTCCGCAGCCTGTCCCTGACGTACCACGATGGCGATACCTCGGCTTTCGGCGCCATGGTTTCCACAAGCGGGATCAGGCCTTCATCCTGCCTTCCATCCCCAATGGTCTCGTACACATCGGGCCTCGTGATCAATATCTCGATCATGGCCTTTCCGTTTCGCCTCACCTTCTGGAGCTGAACTGCCCTCCTAAAGTCTGAGAACTTCATGATGACATACCCCACCATAGGGAGCTCATTCCAGTGCATCTCGTACATCAGAGATCCGCCAGGTGCATCTTCTTGGGTGTACCTTTGCCTAACGGCACTGTAGCTCATGTCACGTCCGATCCGCGTGTACCGAACGGCCACTAACCTATAGTGCTCTCCTTGAGGAGGACACCATTCCCATCGTGCATGACCATGAGCATCGCCTCAACTTGTCCTATCGGGAAAGCTTTGATCGTCGGAATGAAGAACTTCCACGACATCTCGGCGTTCTCCATGCCCGTGATCTCCCTCAGGAACCAGATGGCCTGGTCACTATTCACCCAGCTTCCAGCCTCACGTCCAGTTTCCTTCAGCACACGTTCCTCGAATAACTCCGAGACTTTCTTCGAGTTGATAACCAGACCTTCAAAGTCGCACGAGAGCAAGAGTGCGTCATTGGAGGATCGAGCTTATGCCCTGTCGCAGCTGAATGAGATGGTGAACTTTCACACAAGAAGCACCTATGCTCTGGGTGAGGAGCGCCAATGGTAAGTGCAGCTGCCCCCAGTGGACCCTTTGCTCCTGATCAGGTGGATGAAAGCAGGAGGTTCCGACCGAGTGAGGCGGCAAGCAAGATGACCTACAATCTTGTGGTCCTGGACGGAAGGAAGGATTATCTTGCCGATAGGCGGGAAATCAGTCCAGATCTAAGGGGTACTGGGGTTATCCCTGATGAGGCCGCTACATGCCAGATTGTGATTCCCTCGAAGACAAGGTTGGGCGAGTACGTCCCGAACTACGAGGAAACCGCGGGCAGTCAGAGGAGCCTCAGGCTTGTCATAACTCGCCTTTCCGCCCCATCTCGCCGCGACCAGCTCAGCAGACTTTGCAGGATCAATCAGATTGCCCGACCATTCAGGCATGTCGCTCAACCTCCTAGTCAACGCGTCTATCGACGCAGCCAAGTCTTCATCCGTCACGGTGTGAGGGTCGACCTTCTCCCTGTCTTCCTGACCCACGTCAGGGAGCCTAAAGTCCCCGCGGATGGCCTCCATCGCGGCCTTCTCGGCTTCCTCAGCCTCCTTTTGCGTGGCCACTGCTCTAGGAATCAGGAGCGCTGCCTCGGCTGGCAACGATTTCTCCATGTCAATCGGAGTGTTCTTGGGAAGGATCCTTCGATCATCTCCCTCCCCGCTGTACACATAGTCTGGAGCAGTCTTTCGGTACTCCTCGAAGGTAGCCCCTTTGAAGTTGGTGATCTCGCTCGGGTCTGTCTTCCCAGCCTCAGTATCCCGAGGCGTGGGCTTCTCCGTCCCGGCGGAATCCTTCTTGGAGCCTTCCTGATCCACATCCATGTCGTCTTTCTTCTTCTCCGTCACGGAAAGTTTCCCAATGTCAGGAAGCGTCACATCATCGTCCTTTCCCGACCCGGCGCCCCTATCGGGGGCCGGCTCGGTCCTCGGTTGCCCCGAAGAGCTCGCCCCAGGGTCCACATCACCCTCGTCATCCACATGCGGTCGCATTCCCCACACGATTTTCGTCTTCGGCTTCAGCGGGACAGCGACACCCCCAGCCATATGGTGTCCAGGCCAAGTGGCCCCTTCAGGGTCATCTTCGAACCATGATTTCCCGAACAGGAGCCCATCCCTTCCGAGGATCTCCTTCCTATCGGAAGCAGACCCTGAATGTGACAATGCCGACACATGTGACAGCATGATCTCAGCCGCTGATTGCGCCAGTGTGTCGGGCATCTGCTCCCTCGTCGGGATAGTCCGCAGCTCCGGAGCGAGGTGACCGGCAATCATGCTGAAAGGCGCAGTCCCCAACCGCTTGCCCAACACCGCCTCGTTCAGGGCGTTGAAGTACTTCTGCAGCTTCTCCAGCATCGCCGTCGCCGCCATCAGCTGGGGATGAAACATGGGCATCCGCCACGCGCGCCCAAGGGCGGAATCCACGTGCGATGCGATCGCAGTGATCGTCCCTACCAGCAAGTGCGACGATGCAATCTCCGGTACCCAAGTCGGGTCGTCCAAAGGAATGCATTGTCCCGTCTGCGCGTTCAGCAAGGTAGCCCTCACCCCCGGCGCTCGAAGACAATCATACGCCCTGCGGTTCGGGTCACTAACGACACCACGAACCATGTAATCATCCCGATCGGGCATATCTGCCCAGTCCCCCGGAGGTGCCCGCCCATGATGGTACTTCGCCTGAATGTCCTGCCTCATCCCTAACGGGATATGGGCAGCCTCGGACGCCACCTTCTTCATGTTCCATTGCTGATCACCCCACGGCGTAGACTTCCGATCTCGAGGATTGATGTACTCCTGATCGATCCTCCCAGCAGCTCGGGAAGCATCCAACGCCCCGTACATGTAATCGTTATGTACGGCCCTCTCCAATACCGCGTTCCACTCGCTATCGCGATTCGGGAACACAATGTGGCTAGTCTCGTTCGCCTTCCTCCACTCCTCCGCGGTAACCCGCTCTTGAGTGATTGCCTTGTTCCTGATCACGGCATAGATGAAGGGCTCACCAGCCTCCCTAGCCAGGATGTGCTGAACGATGAACCTCCTATTCGACCTGCTCTCCGCCGGTCTTGCCGATGTCCGCGAGCCCCTCGTGGATTGATAGGAACTATGCTCACGGTGGTGCCGAACTTCCGCTGACTTCAGCTCGGGCGCCTCTCCCGGGTGCTCCGGGTACGGCGTGTTCGCATAATTGTGTATGCCCCCTCGAGACTCCTGGGTTGAAGCCGCCTTCGGGGTCGCTGCAGTATCCCGCAGGTCCCCGTCGTCGTCCGTGTACTTCGGAGCATAGGAGATTGGCACACCCGGGCCACATGCGCCCGACGCCTCCTCCTTCTTCTGAGCACCAATAGGTTCTCGAGCCCTGCGTTCCTCCCTAACGGGCGACGCCGCTCGCTTTGCCGCAGGCGATTCCACCGACGGCTCTGTCGTAGTCGTAGTGGCCTGAGGCACCTCAGCTTCCCTACCGGGAGTCTCCTCCTCACCTACCGCGGGAACCTCGGCTTCCTTCTCCGGCTCCATCTCAACGTCTCCGGTGGACTCTAACACCTCGGCCTCGGTCGGATCCCCACCATCGTTGAAGGTATCCGTAGGGAGATCGACCCCTTCCCTATCGGGTAGGAGATCATCGACCTCGGCGGAGCCACCCGTGTTCTCCTCCTCAATCGTCGCTCTAGGCGTTCGAAGATTCGATGACCATCGATTCCCAACTTCGGTCGCCGTGACCTGAGGTGAAGAAACCCTCGGACTCCGAGGTGGGTTCGGCGGAGATTTCGGTCTCACCGATGCCAGCATCTCCTTCGTGACTAACGCCTTAGGAGGTGCTTTCGGGGCAGCGGTCTGACCTCCCGCATGCTGACCTGCGTCAGATGATTGCCCACCAGGGGTAACGCCTACCGGCGGTCCTCCCAGAGCGGCACCTGTCATGTCGACATCCTCAGACTCAGACATCGATCCGCCATCACCCATCTTCGAAGAAGTACCCTCCTTCAGAAGCTTGAGGATGTTGTCCCTGATGTGCAACGTAACAGAACCAGACCATGTAGTCCTAGTCAGGGAGAAAAAGTCCGGGACAGCCGCGAGGTAGGGCGGCACCACAGCCCATGCTCTTTGGACCGGCCGATTCCTGCCGTAGCTGTCAACTTCACTCCCCCATGACACAGCGTCTGCTGAAACCACTGGGATCAGGTTCGCACGGAGATCGCCCATCCTATACTGGATCTCCTTAGTCATGTGAACCCCTTGGATCGCCCTCTCGATCTAACGATCGCCCCGGGCCGCAAACCATCACCTTGACCTTGTTGTTGAGCGCGATCAGCGACTCCACATCCTTACTCCACACGGTCGCCGCATCACTTCTGGCCCTCCATGCATTCCTCTCCCACCTATACAGGTAGGAGCCACGGAAACCAAAGACATACAGGTCATGCTTGGCGGCATCTGCATTGCCGTACTTCTGGATGCAGTCGTCAGCCCGCTTGTCCATCAGCTCATACGCCTTGTCAACCATCATCCGAAGGGATGTCTCCTCGTTATCACGAGTGCTGGTTACGTAATGCACCTCATAGTTCTTGAACGGCCGGTGATCTGGGGAACCCCTCAACCGATCGTTCTTTGCCCTGCACTTGAGGATGTCCTCCGCCAACGTGGCTGGGTCCATCCCTTTCTTGTTCTTCGTGGATGCAGTGTTGAACGTCTGATCCAGCAGGTAGAACACAGTCGCATCCGGAGCCGCGGACTCCTCTTTGAACACCGGAGGACCGTACCCGGCCGCCAAGGCCGCAGCAATCCTCACCGCAGCACCTGTCCCACTAGCCGCTAAACATCGAAGCAAGATTACCATCTTGTCTTGGTAGCGACTCATCTCGTGCAGAACGATGGATGGGTAGATGGACAGCATCACATCCGCTAACACGGCGACTGCCCATGCGTCCCACAGCCTTTCCATTTGTACGGAATCAACCGCCACACGGGAGTATCCTCCCCTCGGCAGCTCCAGAGTTGGCGGGATGACCTTCCCACTCCTGATCAGGCGCATCACCTTCCTAGCTTGCTCAAAACACTCAAGCTCCTTCGGGAAGATAGCACCCCGACCAACGGCCTTTGCCTCGTCCTTGATCTCGGTAAGGTATCCCTTCGTTAGGGTGAGCTCAAACGTTTCACCCCGGATGGCCTCAAACATGTTCGACTTCGGCACGATCCTGGCGAATAGTGCCCCACCTTCCGCCTCGGCAGCCTGAGGGGTCCCTGGAGCAGCACGCATGTTCTCCTCTTCAACGGAAAGACCTATCGGTCCCATGTAGTTCTCTGGGAAGAACTTGTGCATAGCCCACACTACCGATGGAGCATGCGGATTCCATTCAACGAACGGGTTGTAGTACTGCAGGGTGCTATCGCCCCCTGAGTTGCACAGCTCCACATATTGTGAGTCCGCCGCAGGCTTCTCAAGCTTGATGCAGATCCCACAGATCCCCAACCTCGCGTTCGGGAACACTCGTTGGGCTCCTCGCTTGACACCCTTCAGGTGGGGATTGTCGCTGAACAGATTCTCGGACTCGTCCGGTTGCGCGATGCAAATCGCGACCCTCGCCCACGTGTTCTGACCGTAGTGCGACAGAGTGCTGTATCCCAGGGCCTCGACCGCCTTCAAAGATGTCCACACACCTACCGACTCATCGCTCGCGGTGGACGCAGTAACCTGCATACCACCCAGAATGCTCCACAATGAAGATTGCGAAGTTCCATGGATGAGGACCTTTTCAGTGTCCGTCTGGCCCCTGAAATTGATGGCCAAATCGAAGAATGCCCATCCATCGTCGGGACCAATCTCCACATCAGTGGCACTCGCCGGGTTCTTGGGCGAGATCCTCAACACCTGTCTACGGTCCCAGTCAAAGGCATCATGCAGGGACGTGACCACACCTGACATCTGTCCCATCGCGTGCAGGTACCCCCGCATCCCTGGCTTATCAGCCGACGCGAACTTCCTGACCGACGGGACCGACGAAAGCCTTCGTCCCGAGGAACATCTAACGATCTCCTCCCTGTTTCTCCCTTCCGTCAGCATCATCGCGTCCACGACCAACTCCGGAGGCGTGAACAGCGCGTTCGGCCTCTCGCTCATCCAGGCACGGATTGCGTTGAAATGGTGCTCCGCATCACCGAAATCATCTCCACTATACAGAGGGTGATCTCCGAATGCCGCCTCTGCCTGATCAGCGACCGCCTTTACCAAGGCAGTCTGCGGGTGAACCGTCTTCCACTCCGGCCAGGCTTTCGGGTCTCCAACCCACATTCCTCCGCATGGTTCAGCTGCCGGCTCCGTACTGCTATCCATGGGTAGCGCACTCTTGCCACTTTCAATGCTCTCCTCAAACACGAACGCGATATGGTAGGGAAGCAAGAAAGCAGGGTCCGTCGGAACCGCAGCGCAGAGGATGGCCGCCAAGTGCACGGCGTTCATCTCCGTAACCTCCACTCCCCGGCGCTTCATTTCCGCCACTATCGCAGCAGTCCTGACCGCCCGGTACCGGATCAGCTTTTCATGGTCCGTCACCGGCATGTGGGAATTGTCAAGCTTGTCCTTGCTGATGTGGGATACTCTGCCAACCAGTTCGTCGAACCTCGCGGCACTGTCATCCTCAATCAGCTGATCAGCCTTCTCCATATCTGGATCAATCGTGGTGAACTTCGGATCCTGTCCCCTAAACCCCTTAATCGTCCACTCGCGGTACCCCGCAAGCAAACAACTGGCCACAGCCTTAGGCTTCTCCATGCCCAAGCCCATCTCCAGGTCCCAGGACGGCCGCGGAGGCGTCGCCATGCAGCGCCCCAGGCCCATTCCGCCAGCTGCCGCCATGCGTCAGCAGGTTCGGGCCACCGGCCACGGAACCACGGAGGAACCGGGAACCCAGCCTACCGGCCAGAATTCCCCTGTCCTTCAGAAGGCTCAGCCTACCGGCCAGAGACCCTCTCCCTAGAACAAGAACCTAGAAGATGAGTAATTGACCGAATCCGTCGTTCACGAAGAAGAAGAAAAACCTTAGTGACAGGCATATCTGCCTCATGCCTCTGTTCTGGTCAGTAAGCGCACTGAGTCGCCTGTGAATGTGGTGCGGTTGCCCGCGGTGTGAGCCAACTTGATCAAGCAAACGCTACGCGGCAACGAAGTTGTTCAACCACTTCCCAACAGCAAGCAATCGGTCGTGCTGAGAGAGAGTATCCCCTCCTCGCATCTTGCAAGTACTCCAAAACGAATTGAAAGACTTAGAAGAAAAGCACCTAAACACGACCCCATGCCTCTTGAGACCACATTGGCAAGCGCAAACAGACCTGCAATCAAACCCATGCGTGGTGGCGATTCCTTCAGCCTCACCTTCCTTCAAGATATTGCATTTAGGTCGATAGAGAATGATCGGAACGCATCCACTGGTCCGAGCATCACAAGCCAAGTTGAACCTTTGCCTAACGGCAGCCTCGGTCCTATCCCTAAGCTTTCTGGTCTGTCCCCACTTCCCAGTCCTGGAATCAACCCTATCGGGTGCAAGATCATTAAGAACAAGCACAACATAACAAAGGCTATCGCCTTCAATCCTACCAGACCGTATGATGTGATTCCTGTAACCAGGAGCAACTTGAAGCGTGACAACCCTGCAAAGATCACTATACGCAAGAACTCCGGCTATCGCCTGGTCCGCAATAATAGTTTTCTCGCATCTTTTCCCTCCTTTTCCTCGTCAATCACGATTCCCTCGTACTCAGAGAGTAACCTCTCAATGAGCCGATTGAAACCGGATTTTGCACCTGATTCCATGCGTACCCCCCTAAGCGGGGGCAGTCCAGGAGCGGCAGGGGGCTTAAGACAGGGTTGGGTGGGTTGGGCCAAATATTCCTGCAGGTATCCCGGCAGAAACATACCAAGGGTGTGCAGATTTCTATTCCACACGACCTTGTCAATGCAGGCCTTAGTGAAAATGTCTGCGCCTTGGTAGTGAGACGGGCACGCAACGAACCGAAAAATTCCAGCATTAAAACGTTCGTTGAGCCACGAGATGTCAATGCGCTGCGTCCTCGACATATAGCGCATGTTGGGATTATTCCCAGTTATAACGATCCGGCACGCCGATTCGTTATCCTCCAGCACGTTGATAATAAACGGCTGGGTCTCCTTTCCCTTCCCAATAGCGTGCTGCCAGAGGGTAGCTAATGCCATTCCCTCCTTGGACACTCCATGGTCGAGAGCAACAATCTCTGCTTCAGGAGTCGACTTCGAAACGGAAGTCTGTTTCTTGCTTACTCCAGTGATGGGCATGTAGGTCCTAGGACCCACAAGACAAATGAGCACTCCCGACGTGCTCTTGGAATCAGTACGATCCCCAGCCAGATCCGCATCACAGTAAGCAACCAACTCAATGAACTCTGGGCTATCGCCCACCCAACCGTACAAATGAAGATCGAGCGTAGAGTTCACATATGAAATTAACCTGTGGAGCTTGCGGTCACATAGATGATTCCACTTCGTGACCCGGCTGGCTAACGCCTGCACGGGACGAATCAGGTCATATCTGCCCATCCGAGCTCCGTAGAGAACCTTCATCAGCACCGCCGCCGCGTCATCTCCGAGGCATCCTGGCTGCGCATTGACGGTCTCCATGTCCATCGCCTGGTTGAAGAGTTTGTCAAATTCAGGATTGACGGAATTCTCGTCAAACTCCGGCTTGCTCTCGTCCAGGAACGGAGTTTCAACCTTCTGCAGCTTCTTCGGGTACTTTCCCTGACACAGCTCAATGTATCTATCGACACACGCCTGCATGAAGCTGCTCTCGCTGTACTTGATGAACCTTATCGTGGTTTCCGGCTTGGGGATGTCCTTAGAGAGTAACCCCTCTGGACCAAACCTCAAGTCGGGTTGCTCCTTATCAGGAGGATTGCCGACCGTCCACGCCAGTCTCGGGTCAAAGTGACCCTTGACCACCTGTTGCGTGAATTCGTGCTCGCAGCCAAGATATCTCTTGAGCTGCCTTGGTTCCTCCATCTTGATGACCTTCGAGATCAGCGCCCATCCTTCTGCGATGTTCTTCGCCGGCCCACTCATCTTGAAGTCATCCACGTACACGACAAGGAAGAGGTCGAGCTCCTCATGCCTAAACACGCTGGCCCAATCCTTCACCTTGACGTAACCGACCTTCTTCAGCATTGCCTCACAGTGCTGCTCCCAAAAGGTGCCAGCGTCTGGATGCCCATATAGTGCGAGCACGAGGACAACGACTGGATCCTTATACCTGGGATTTCCGCTGCCGTCGAACCACTCAGGTGGCCATTGGTCGCGAGGAATCCTCACCCAAGTCTTCTTTCCCTTCAAGCGGGCCTGAGTGTACGCGGACTCCCCATCACTCACTTCCAGAAGATTCCCTGGGAGTAACCCGTGAGCATCACCCATCTTACCCGCCGCCATAGTAGCGGGGCAGGAGGTGTTCTCGGAGAACAGGGCCCAATGCCCGATCTCATCACGGACGAAACATCCCTCGAACACGACTCGCCCTTTATATTTGCGATTCGGATCGTCTTCCGGCAGCTCGTGATTCTTTTCGACACAAATGTCGAAAATCCTACCAACATGGATCTTCTCCCCTTCCTTACGTGCCTTGGCCGCAACATCATGCCATTCTTGGACGGTCGACAAGTCCCAGCATCCTTGCGAAGTTAACTTGTCCCACTCCTTCTGAAGAGCGGCCTTAGCCTTGGCATTTCCAGCTTGTTCCTTCTTGTTCACTGGCCTAGCGACACAAGCGTACAAGGGAGGAAAGACACCCGAGCTCTTTGGCCGATGAGAGAGGGATATCTCCCCCCTGGGCATAGAGAACTCAAAGGTCTTTCCATCAGATCCAATCGTAGGGGCAGCAGCAGCTATACCAGTGCTTCCGAAACCCGCGGATCCCCTATCGGTTCCCCGCTTGGCTTTCCTAGGGACGATCGACGCGTCAATGAGCATAACACGCTCCAGTACGATCTGCGCAATGCGGTCCCCAGGATTCACGATGAAGTCCTCATCCCCATGATTAAAGAGGATGACCTTGATCGGGATCAATGACCCCACCGCCTACAGCGATCCTGTTCTTCACGGCTAGTCCTGACCTGGGAGCTATCCTAGCATATACCCCAGCGGGCATCTCTATCGAGATTCCGGTGTTGACCAAGCCTGACCCCCCTGCGGGAATACATGCTCCCTCAGAGGCATAGGTATCCAAACCCGCACTCCCCGAAGTAGCCCGCGTCGGGATCTTGGCAGCCTCACTGTTAAGACTAACGTACAAGGTATTCGGCTTCTTCTTCCATCGCTGTTCAACCGGGTCAACCTCGACCGGCATTGCATTCGCGACCTTCTTGAAAGTGCCGTTCGGGTACCATGCTCCAACGATTGCCTCGCACATTTCACTCGGATAGAGAGCAGTCGTTGGGGTGACTGACCCCTCAATGCGTGCATGAAGGTATCCCTTCTCGTGCTTGCATTTCCGACCTGACAGCTCATCAATGAGCTCCTTGGAGGTCGTCGCAACCTTCCACTGTTTCCTGATTGGCACACCGTCCTTATCCTGCATCCCGAAATCACAGCCGTCGAAATCTACGGTCTCGACATCAGGATCAGCAAGAAACCTCTGCATGAACGGTTGCTTCCATCCAAGACAGTGTCTAGGCCACTCAAATGCAACCCTGCCCCCTCCTCGCCTAACGGCTCGGGAGGCCCGCAGGAATGCCGCAAACATAACCTGAGAATTCCTTCTAAGATCATTCAGGTGTGATGCAAACTCAGCACCGTGGATTGAAAGGTTGACATACTGCCATGTACTCCACGGTCCGCACGGAATTGACGCCCACAGGTCACACCCAGGATTATCCTCGATGATCCCAATAAGCCGACTAACGTCTTTGGCTTTGGTGATGTCAAATGAGCCAACGTGAACGCGAATTGCATCGCCTCCACACTCCATCATCACTGCGGACAAACGCGAATCAGGTTCACACGCAAACTCGATGAGGAGCTTGCGGCCAGGCGCTGGAGCAGCCGGGTCCCTCTCAGGATGTTCGCGGCGTCGTTCTTCCCTTAGGGATAACTCCCGTTCGGTTTGAACATATATCTCCCGAGACCGGGTAGACATCTGTCTCCAACTATCCGCATCAATTGAATTGGGTTTTCCGGTGCCTGCGTATGGCCGCTCACGCCTATCGGCGGATTGGCCATAGTCGATCCTGTCTCCGTGCAGCTTATGACCCTTCTTCGGACCTCCGGCAGGTTTGGCTCCTTCTTCCTTTGGCTTGAACCTACCGTGGGGAGCACATCCCTTATCAAATAGGATGGTCACGCCAGTCCAAAATCCACGCGTGAAATGCCGATGATTGGGAGCATCGTGATGACGATCATCTCTCACCCAATTTCCAACGGCATCAAGCCCCCGCATGTGCGTGACCCTAACGGTGTCAAGCTCCTCATGCGAAGGACCACCTGGAGGAAGGTCCTCGTTCGTCGTCCCGAAGAACTTCTTCCGCACCTCAACGTGGATGCGATACCAGGCGCTGTCCTCGTCGTGCCGCTCCCAGTAATCTGAGACGCACGCGTCACCACTCCCTTGGACAGCCTTGCTCTGAATGGCCCCATCAGACTTGGAAGAGCTACCGCCCCCCTCGTCCTGTTGGTCATCGTCATCATCATCAGGATCATCAAATCGACCTTCATCAAAGTCGAATTCATCCCTGATCTTCTTACTCGGCTTAAGGTCGGCTCTTCGGTCAGCTAACGCCTCCCGAATGGTCCGAGTCCTAGCGTCATAGGATGCCAACATCGGGAACACGTAGGGCTCCTCAGGGTTCTTCCAGATACGTTTGACCTGGTGTATACTTGGTTTCCTGAGACCCCTTTGGATGTGCTCGAGATCAGCAACGAGATAGTCGCCCTTCCACAGCCCCCCTGGTTCTAACCGATAGCCCAGAAATAGGCCTGGCTTGGAAGATGGGGCGAACTTCGGATCCTCCTCTATCTTGATGAAGTCCCGCTCTTTCTTCTCGGCGGGCAGGGCAGTAGTGACGCTTGTCTCTTCAACCTCTACCTCATCAATGGGAACAAAGTCTGGTTCGTCGTTGCATTCGGGTTCATACTCCTCGTTCTCATAGATCTCGGCCTCGTCCTCATCGATCTGATCAAAATCACAGTCGAAATGAGTTTCTCCAGTCCATTCGTGGTTACCTCCACGGTCGTTCTCGGCCCGGAGCCAATTTTCGTCAACAACAAATTCGGTCGATCCGTCCAGATAGTTGAGGACTGTGCTCCGCCTCCTGCCAAGGTCTTTGATCTTGACTGGACAGCTCGTCCCTATCGGGATAAAGAGCTCGGTTCGCGCTTCAACGTGGACGCGAGTGAGAACCTTCTCGTCTTCATTTGCGATCCAGTGGTCTCCTCCTTCATCAACGTCCTCTGAGTCGATCTTTCCAGCATGTCTGAAGTCGTTTTGGGCGTTTTGAACCCCCCCCTTTCTATCCCTGCGAATCTTGGGAGCAATGGGGTAGAAGTCGACCAGACAACCAAACGGCAGAATGACTCCGCTGAAGTTCCCGTCACCGTGGCGTCGCATCCACGGTGATCCCTCACCGCGATTTTCAATATTCCTTGCCATGGAAAAATGCCTAACGGCAAATGGCCACCATCGAGGTTCAAATCCAGCTTGACGCAGGAGCACACGTGCCCCATGGAGAACAAGCTTGACCTTGTTCTCGATCAGGCCGTTGGTCTTGGGCATGCCCGGTGTAGAAAGCCGGTGCAATGCTCCAAGCGTAGTGACAGCATTCTTCAGCTCTGGGGCCTGGTCGCTGTACACTAACTTCAGAGTTTGCCCCCCTGCAAACCTGCGAAATGCCTCCAGCGTATTGCTACGGGATCTGGACTGCACAGGAAGGACTTCGAGGTAGTCAGTAGCGAGGTCATAGAACACTATCGCGTCTGCTTCGCCATGAAAGCCTCGATCCTTCAATCCTCTCAACACCATCGTGTCGGCGGTGGTTAGGTCCCCGAAACTTACCACGTCATGCGCAGCAGCACCACCTTTGCGGCGAAGCTTGACATTCTCCATTTTCGCACGCTGGCAGTGCGGGCAATAGGGGTTCTTTGGGAGATGCGTGAGCATATGACGAAGCGTCTTAGCATCTGCCCGCCACTCAGCCTCTGTGCGTAGTCCGGAGAGAAAGCTTATCTCGACAATGTCACCATCATCCCCTTCCCCCGGGCCAGGAAAGGGTGATGAGTGGCTATCGCCCTCACCCCCCTGTTCCGCCTTTCCGGGAAGAGCAACGGTCTCGCACTTGACCCGAAACCACGTTTCACCCGTCCAAGGGACATCAGATGCTATCGCATGCTGATCTCTTTCGGATAACTCCCATAGACTATCAACCAGCACCTCATGGGTAACCCCATTTCGATGAACGACAGTTTTCCTGTAGTTGTCCAATCGATCAACTCCAACGGGGCAATCATCGCCTATCGGCACAAACTTTGCTTTGCGCGGAAGCCGGTGCTCCTTCACAACATGGCCCGACCGCTCAGTGCGCCAGGTGTCCTGTAGCTCACTCTTGGCCGCAAGCTCAGACCTACACAGCGGAATCTCGCTGGCTTCAAGCCCTCGATACGCCGCCCCGGGGGCAGGCATAGCAGGGATTGGCTCAGCATCATCAAGAGTGGGAGAAACGAACTGAGTGTCACCATGAGGAAGATATGGCACGTTGTTGATGACATCCAATGTCACCGTCCGGCCCGAAGGACACGTGAGAGTAGGCTTGCAACCTGCAGCCCATACAAACGAATATCCCATATCCATACAACGCTTTCCAACGGATATGATGGATGGAGTGGACTCAAGGACGTGTGCCTCAATCACCTCGTCCAGGTTGCCAACATCAGCATCAACACGACCAGCGGTGCGAGTCGCCCCGTTGGCAGTGTGCAGCGCATGAGTGTGTCCGCCTTTGGCAATCAGGGCCCTATCGGGTCCTTTCAAATCACCGAGACCGACCAGATCCATTGGGCAACCAGTATCTACCAGCCACCTCACCCCATCGTATCCAACAGGTGCAGCAACCTTCTGAGTGTACTTCGGCTTTCGTACAACGCGATGTCCCCGCACATCACCAGGGTTGGTATCGATGTCCTCGTCATTGTCTAGGAGCACTTGGGCGTGAACAGCCGCTGCTCTTATCAGAGCACTTTGAACTTCCCTAGCAATTCTCTTGCGCGAAGGGAACTTAATCGCATTTGGATGGCTGTATCCAGCCTCTCGGCAACGATTCACGACCCTGCCCGTGTTGTCATTCTCAATCGAAACAACAAACACATCAGGAAGATCGGGAATCTTGGCCCTGAGAGGTTCCCTACCGGGATCCTTCGGGAAGTGCTTTTTCCTCCAGGACAGTGCAACCTCCGCATCATCGCAATACCAAAACGTCGTCTTGATATCACTTCGTCTTGGGAGTCTCCTGAACAAGGTTGCTCGGCGATCACTAAAGTTCACCCCGATATCCTCGATCACGGTCCCATTTGCGTCAACTGTCCGTCTCCAGATGACTTGGTCCCATTTAGGACCTCCACCGGTAGTACCGGAGAAGAACAATGCGCCTCGCTCGCTTTTCTCCCAACTGCTAACGCAAGGAGGGAGGCAACCCGGTGCAGACCCACCGGTAGCTGGGGCAACAGCCCACATAGCTGGACACGCCACAACAACACGGTTGGCCTCAGGGTAACGGCCCGCCCCGCCTAAAAATCCGTCAATCCTTGAGCGGGGCTGTCGAGACGCCTCGCCTCCCTATCGGGAGGACTGGGCGTGGGCGATCTAGGGGTATCCCCCTCTTCATCCTCAACAACCGGACCAGCAGTAGAACGAGGCGTGATGGGCTTCGTGCCTGGTGGTGGCTTCTGATGCAGGTACTTGCACGGCTGAGCTGTGCACTTGCCATACATCCAGTCGTAGCAGTATCCGAAGAACATAGGCTTGTCCCTAACGGGCCTATCTCCAGTCCTCGGCGTAGAAGGCGCAGCGGGGTTTCTTGGGCTTTTGTCATGCTCGAACCTGCATTCCCGGCCATACTGACATTTCCCAGTCTTCGTATACTCCCAGCACGCCCGATCAGCAGGCCCAGCAGGGGACTGTCTTCTCGGCGACTTGGGAGATGGCGTGCGCTTGTCCCTCTGACTGCCTCTTCCTGGTGAAGCCCTGTCCCTTTGACTGCTCCTTCCGGGCGAAGATGATCTTGGCTTCCCGTCGGGTTTCCCATCCCTTCCGGACCTAACGGACCTTGAAGGACTAGGATCACTCTTCCTGGCAAGTGGATCGTATCTCCGCACAACACCAGGGGCACCAGGATGCCGATCCCTCTCCCGGGATTGAGAGCCTGATCGTGACCTCTGTTCATGAAAGGTCTGGTACATCTGGAGCGTGTTCTGGCGCTTCTGCCACCGTTCGACACAGTCCTGACAAGCCTTATAAAGCCACGCGAACGACCTAACGGTCACATCGCGATCCCACCTCTCAATGTCAGGCCGCATACAGCGCAGATGACGAACGTTCTCGATGAACACAGCCAATAGTACCCCATCATCGATCTTCTTCCTAATCCCAGAAATGAGATTGTCCCAGGTGCTCAGATAACTCCGGAGCCTTGCCTCATCATCGGAGTGACCTGTCTGCCGGCACTTGAGACTGGTCAACTCAGCAATCATCTTGAAGGTCTGGTCGTCCTCGACTCCAGTCTGCAGGTGGTTCAGCAGAAGCTTCAAGATCTGTCTCCCCTTGATACCCTGGGGGGGATTCATATTCTGAGCGGCTTCGGTCAGGCGATTCATCTTGTCCCTAACAGCCCTGGTCTTGATACACTCCCTGATAGCACTCGTGAAGTTTGAGTCCAAAATCGGGTACTTGCAGGGTCCGCCAAGAGCATCATAGTCGAGCCTCTCAGTCTCTGAAATCCACGCTAACGCGTAATCAGAGTCAAAGCTGAAAGCGTTCCTGACCCTCTCTTTGATCTCGGAAAGCCACTCCCGCAGCTTATCAGCTGTCGGCTCAGCAGGCAGCACGATCGTGTTGCACTTATGATGGAATCGATCCTTATCGACAACGGTGGAAATAAGAGCCCCTATCGGGGTACATGAGGTAATCCTGCAACTTTCACACAGTCTAGCAGGCATAGGGCAGCAGACTTCACACGCCCTCATTCCACAACCAACGCAAGGAACAAGAGGGAAACCAGGCTCAGGGATCCTGCTACACTTAGTGCACCTGTCCCGTCCATCATCTCCCCTCAAGGCTTCAGGGAGAAGACCACCATCTCCCTGCCTACCGGCTCCATTCACACTATAACCGAGGCTAAGACCTGGCCCAAGGTTACCACCGATCGCAACACTTGAGGGGTAACCTGCAGCATCGCTAGACTGACTTACGCCAGCGCCAACCCCTTGGTGACTAACGCCACCTCCGTAGGCAGGACCATAGAAACTGGAACCACACTGATTGTTCCCAGTTCCATGAGTATCAGCAGCACTGCCATGGAACCCGGGTGCTCCACCAGGGTAACCCCCGGTAGGCGCCCCTCCACTCGGGCCGCCAGGGGGCCCAGCGGGACCTTGGCCTCCGCCAGGATGTCCAGGACCTGGTGGTGGAAGTGGAGCATGTCCATGACCACCGCTTCCGCTCCCGCCTTGACCAGGTGGTCCGCCTTGCCCACCACCTCCCCCAGGAGGAGGAGGAGGGGGCGGTCCAGCTTGAGCGCGTTCATGCCGAATATTGCAGCGCGCGCTCAAGGCCGTCATCTCCAAAGTAACTGTGATTCTCACAGACGTGGGTCCCACAATCCGTGCAGAAATACATGGAGACCTCCTGAGCATTCTTGCGACATGCCCAGCACTTCATTTTCAAAAACTGACAATTACTACAGTCACCATCATCGCCCCGGCAAAGCCTGCAAAACTCACGATTGCATGTAACACATGAAAATTCAGCGTCCGGGTGCCTACGGTCGTTGGGGTCATCGAGGGCGCAAATCTTTGGCACACCTGGGCCACCGGCACCGGGAGCGCCTCTTGTGGCCGGTGCCGAGGCCTGTCCACGATCAGATGGAGCTCCAGGGGCCCTCCACCTCTCGCCGGGACTCGGGATGTCTGCACTAGCTCTGCTCCCAGGAGTCCTCCAGTCATCGCCAGGACTCTGGGTATCGGCATGGGCCCTAATACCCCTACCACCTCCTGGATGACGGTCTGGGTTCGGAGAGACGTCCCCGCTATCGCGGATCGGTCTATCCAGGTTCGGAGAGATGCTCCCGCTATCGCGGACCGGCCTCTCCACCCTTGATTGCCGACTTCGGACCTCAGACCCCCTATTGGGAACGGCATCAGGCCTCGGGCTCCTGTTCCTACCCACATCCCTATTGGGAGAAATAGAAATGTCCCCCCTTGCACGCGCGCGGGGACCATCCCTCGCACGCCCTGGCGGCGAATGCGACCTGTCAGGCAACCCCCGAGCCCTCCTGCCGGGATTTATGGGATGCCTGTCTGCACGAGAAGGATCGACCCTATCGGGCACATTCGGCAAAACATGGTCAGGCAAACCAACACCTCCGCCTGGTCTCACCGGACGGCCAGTACCCCGGCCGTCACCTTCCCCGGGTGTGGGCGTCGGAGACCTGATCCTATGTCCCTGCCCCGCAAATGCATCGTAACCAACATTCCGTCTCTCTCTGGGTTGTTGAGGAGCCTCATTAATCTGCTGGACACCCTGAATGATGCCAGCAGCCTCGTCAAATTGACCCTCCATTTCAAAGAGCTGAGACATGATTCTGTTGTTCATTGCGCTAAGATTACGCACGTTACCATCGATAGCGCTGACTCTCCGCATAACGCCTTCAAGCGTACTCCGGAACGAGCCGAGTTCTCGCCTAACGGCAGGCTGCACTTGGTCACTGCTTGCAGGAAGATTACGGATCTGTCCTTGAATGTTATCAACGACCCGATTCACAATTGCCGATCTCGCTTCATACTGTTCAACATGTGATTTCACGGTCTCAAACCTTGAAATGATGTCGTCATGATCCCGACGTTGACGTTGAATTCCTCGAGCCAGATCCTGGATCTTCCGATTGACCTCGTCAATAGCCTCATGCCAGTCCTGCGGGGAATCATGTTCTGATGGTCTATCGACCTCCTGAGACCCCCTTCCACTCTGCAGCCTCGACACTCGATTAACAAGACGAGTGTGCTCTTCATTGATCCCTTCAATAGATTCAGAGGCCCACTTGGCAAATGTCTCGTGTTCAAGGAGAGCTTTCTCGATTTTCAGGTTTAACTCCCTGAAATTTGCGTCCACTACACTGCCGCTGGCCCTATCGGACGGATGCGCGACAGGATTCGAGTTCCATACACCTGCTGGTGTCCGCATCCCAACGGTTTTCTCTACCGAGAACATCCGTTTCTCAAGCTTGTCCAAATCCTTAAGGATCTCGTCCTCAGAAGCAGCATGGCTTCTGCGGGCAGCCTCACTATTCTCCTGAATCATCTGGCGAAGCCGATCAGTCGATGCCTCATTGTCCTTGACAGATTCATGAACCTCGTGGGACAGTAGGTTAATCCTCTGCTCCACGACCTCGGCTTGCTCATCGATGGCTTGCCTCACAATGGCCTTGCTATCGGGAATAACTTCCCTTGCGAACCGTTGAACTATCATTCGCATCCTCCCGGCATCAGATTGAGTCGCAACCTCAGCTGCCAGTCGATCGACCTTGTCCTTCGTCTGTTGATTCTCGTCGCTCCATTCCCTTCGCATGGAACTCACTTGACCGTTCAGTAACCTGATTTGGTCAGCAAAAATATGGAACGCTTTCGCGACTGAGCCAGAAACCTCACCTCTCTCGAGCATCTCCTGGATGTGCAAATCGAACACCTCCTTTGCCCTAGCGTCACCTGATTCACCGGAAGAATGAGACCTGAGTGCTGGAGGAGTCGATATCTCGATCCTCTCAGGAGCCCCACTAGCTCTAGCATATCTTCTGGGGTCATCCACAGGACTATCACCAACCCCAGATGGCCTGCTAGGGTAGAACCCCTTCTACGGCTATCGCCGGAACGGGGATCAACATGGGACGCACGAGACTCGGGAGTAGAGTGGATGTGAACATCAGCAGGATCAGGCATCTCCTCATCCTGCGGAGTTGAGTCCATTGGTGAGGGGCTAGCCCTCCTCGCCTTTGACCTATCGGTCTCAATGGCCAGGGGTGACGGTCTCTTCGCAGAAGCACTACGTTCCCTGGCGGTCGAGCCCCATTGAGGTGTGAACTCGTTGCTGGACCTTAGCGTTTCAAGGTCACTGGTATCTCGCCCTAACGGGCTAGCGATCGACGGACGATCCTCGATTCCGAGTGCATCGGCAAGCCGGCCATCTCTTGCACCTCTCCCAACGACATCGGCAACCCGCTCAGTGACTCTCGGCGAACCAGTAACCCGGTTCGAGTTCACGTCTCTCTGATTTAACGGACCTCCAAACGTAATGTTGGGAAAAGGGGGAACATTCGGGGTATCACCAATCGCCGGGGGACCTACCGGTCCCTCACGGTCATGGATGGCCTCCAATCCCCGAAGAACTTCCCGACTGTCCCTGGCTCTCTCTCTCTCGCTTCGGGCATCCCTGTCAACGCGAAGGTCCCTGGCGGCTCCACGAGAGAGGCTCCTGGGCCTCGCAGCATCACGGATCCTAGCATTTCGTCGTGGTTGGTCCTCCTCCTCATCACGGCGATCCGCAAATGCGGCATACTCGTCATCATCATCGACCTCAAACTTGGCAGCGGCGGGACTAGTCCTTGCAGTCGCACGGCTGCCTGCATTTCGGCGCGAATGGCTCTCCTCCTCATCCGCAAAATTGTAACCTTCGCCATCATAAGACTCAGATTTGGCAGTATTAGGGTTGGGCCTACCGGCATCAGATCCCTGCTTTGAGCTACTGCCCCAACCTGCGGTTGATTTCAACAGATCATCGTATCCGAAGTCCGTGAATTTCCGCTCCTCGTGCTCATCAAACTGACCTGGATTTTGAGAACCAATGGATCGGCCCGGGATACCTCCCGGAGCCAGAACCATAGTCCCTGGTCCCTGCGGCCTATTCTCAAACTCATCCGAGACCTGCGACTCACCTGGAACAAGAGATCTCGGAGGTCGAATCGGCATGGCCTCCGGGTCATCCGAATGAGGGCGGGCCATGTCCATCGCCATGCTGATGAAGTCAAAACGTCCACGCCTGTGACCTGATTCAGAGCCACTCCTATCGGAGTAAACCCTTCGTGTCTGCTCGTCATCAGTGGCCTGGCGGAAAATACGATCGTCTCCATCGTCGGCGTACCTGCCACGGCTCCTGGGTGTATCCCTACCGGGATCTTCACCCCTGCGGTCCTGACCTGTCGAACCTGCTTCGAAATCCTCGTAGTCATAGTCCGGTAGGTCCTCACCTGAGCGGAGGCCACCTAGGATGGCCTCCTCATCCACGACGCTCCTTCGAGATCGTGGGGTCGACATAGAGCTTGTAGTTGATGGTCTCAAGCGCGTAGGAAAGTCCTACGGCTGATAACCTGTGATTCGGGCACGAGCCTGTGCCCAGGCAATGGGTAAGTTGGGGTAAACAAGCCACAAAAGAAAGGTTCCCCAAAAGCAAACCAATCCCCGGTCCCAAAGATCAGGGTTTCCCACACACCAGAGAACAACAACCAAAAGGGAAAAACCAAAACAAGTAAACAAGTACCCGCAACCTTGATCGACGATGAACCGCACGGGCGGACCCCACCAATCTGCCCCGGGCCGATGTCTCTTTCTCCACCGACACGAAGGTGATCGACGCGGGGACCCGGCGACGCTCATCCGAGGCGCGACGGACCCGCAAACTTGAGCCAAAACACCACAGGTCGGTCACTACCGCGACGTCCCTGATGATGATATTAACCATGGCTAATCACAACCTCCCTGATCTGAGATGTTGATGCCGGGTTGTCAAGGTGCGAGCGCGTCTGCGCGGCTCAATGAACACAGCCACAGTAATTGCAAAGTTTGGACCCCTCCAAGCCTCTTCCGTCATTCATCGGCAGGTGCATGTGGCATGCCCTCCCTATGCTTGGCAAGAGGCAACCAACAAGAAGCTCGTATTTGCTGTCCTCTTCAACCCCTTCCACTAACCTTCATGAATCAGGCTTGAACACGACAAGGTGGCTGAGCCCACCACACCGCCGCGCCACCGCAACGCCCCCACATCAACCCCCCCAAAAAAAAATTGCCTCAGGGTCCCCGACAGTGTTGGCCAAAAGTGAGTTCAGCCCTGACCTTGGAGCCTCCCCTCCTCCATCTGATCCAGGAGCTCCAGGCCCGAGAGGATCTCCCCAAAGCAGACCCATCGCTGGTCCATCTGGGGGAACTCCTGCGGTGGAAAAAGCTGGCCAGCGAGCAACGCCGCCCTCAGCACAGCGCCCAAAGACCGTTGATTTTGGTCTTCCAAGGTGAAGGTTGCGCAATCTCCACTCCGTTCATCAAACTGGGTGCAACCCTTTCACGGTTGCGAAAGGGTCTGCCCAAGCGGTGCACGGACGCGTGGGAACACATTATGTGCGCTAGCGGCTCCTTCAGGGTAATGAAGAACACAGAGCCTTGATAATCCTGAGGGCAGGTTCGCCAACCAACCAACCAAGCAAGCAAGCACGCACACACGCAAGCAAGCACTGTGTTCACTTCGGGCGGAAAACTAGAACCGAACACAATAAAGGAAACAAGTTTGAAGCATGCCATGCCCGAGCCTGCGTCTCGTGCCTGTCCATGGTCAGCATGCCACGCTTCATGTGAGGGACCTTGAACCCCTCAGCCTGAGGGGCACAAGTTGACACGGGCATGCGAAGGCCCAAAGCCTCTTGAACTCCGGGCCAAACTGCCACCAACTTCATGCCAACTGAGCAGTCCGCCGGAAAGAAGCCACCCTTCATGTCACATCCCTTCTCCCATTCTGGCTTGTAGAACCAGATCTTGGCGCCCTCGCCCTTCCTCGGCATTCGCACACGGATCAGCCAGGGGCCTTGAGGTTGTAACACGCGGGAATCAACACATGACATGCCCCCCTTCGCAAACGGGCTGCTCGATCAACTTCTCCATGATCTCCGAGATCTCCTTGAGCTCGCCCTTGCCTCAGAGGCGCTCAGCGAGCCGCTTGTGGTGGACATGGGGAACCTGGAGCGATGTGTGGGGAGAATTTAGGGGCGATATCTGCTGCAGGAAATTTAGGGATACCAGTTCTTGGAGCTCGACCAAACCTCAAGCGAGGAAAGCTGGTGCGTGGCGATCCGAACCACGCCAGCTTGCCCAGCAGGACTAATGCCCCCAAGTTGCTGTCAGAATCTGTGGCCTGAAGGGCGGGCTTTCAATGGGCGCATGCAGCTGCCACTTGTGGGTGAAGCGTTTTGCTTGTGAGCTCTCGGTGGCAGCCTCAATGAAACCCTCAAGGGGCGTATTCACACAACCTGAACTCGGGCATCCGCAAGAACAAGAAACTCGTGGGATCTCGTGGGGCAAAATCCGCCAAGCGCCCGCCGGCCTGGCCCTCCTTCCTGATCTTGCCAAAGGCGTCCTCGCCCAGGCCCAGGTCGGCGCCCCAGCGGATCACCCAGCCCTTCAGCACCTGAGGCCATTTGGGCGGGGCTCGACGGAACCGGCACATGGCATCCTTCCTTCTGCCCCGCCGCCTTCCCGACGGTCTCCGGCGACCGGTCAAAGTCCTGGCAGCTGGAACTATCTTGAACGGCATCAGTTCATTTGTGGTACTCTTCCCTCCGGCACAACTGCACGGTGGGGCCCGCCTTGAAGAACTGGTAGTAGTCGACAAGCTCGTCAGGAGTAAACCTGAGCATCTGCTGGCTTGATTAAAGCGCCAAGGAGGGCGGGCAATTCAGCCGCGGCACTCTATCAGTTCAAGATCCAGCCCAGCATTGCCTGCAGATGGGAGGTGCAAAGGACGCTGCCAAATGCAGTCCTCTGGGTGCTCAGTGCGCCTATTCTCTTACCCGTCCGTCCTGCTGACATGATGTGGTTGCCCATGATGTGCCCGAAGCTCGAGCCCCTTGCCATGCCAGCGCTGCACTCTGGTGAAGCTCCCATGTTCTGCCAAGCCGCTTGTAGCAGAAGGCAGATTTCTGCTCCTTTCCTGGAAACGAACGAATCACATGGAGGATCAGCAAGCCATGCAAAGCAAGACCCAGGATGGCAGCTCCTTCTTGATCAACGTACTGCCCTGTCAGGTGCAATGCTTCTGATTTTGCCACGCACGCCATGCCCACGCTGGCAACTCTGTACTGCCACCTGGCATCCTGCTCAATACCCGTTGCTCGGCCGAGTGGCCGTTGCAAAGGCCCCGGAAATTCTCCACCGTCTTCGGCAGCAAAGCGCCGAACAGCCTCGAAGCCAACAAAACCAAACCGAGCTCCAGACGCCAAGTGCTCGCCACGGGGCCCGATTTCCAAACGCCCTGCGGGCTCACCTCGGCTTGCGGCTGCGGCTTGCGGCTTGCGGAGGGCCTTGCTGCCCGCAAGCGAAACGGCACACGCCAAGTGCGGCGAGGCTGCCCTCAAACTCCAAGTCCATGAAGACCTTGTTCGTGATGTCTGGTCTGATTCGGTCTTCAACCTCCACCGACACATCACAAGCAGCGCGAACAAAATGTGCTGGGCACGGGGAAGCGTGGAGCGTTTGCGACCAAGATGCCAGAAGCGCATCCCATGTTTGAGGATCTATCCTCTCCTGGCATGTGGCGTGCGGTCTCTGCGATGAGCATTGCTCCCTGCAACGGAAGGCACTGGCAAATGCATCCCACATCTCCTCCTCGGTCTTCCTTCGCAGGATGGGATCGTGCCGCTGCCTGTGCCAAGCAGGTGCGCTTGACTGTGGGGAAAATTTGTCGCGCTTCAACATGGTGAAGCCCGTTTTGCAGTGCTTGTTCATGACCGCTCTCGCGAAAGCTCATTGAATGCCGCATGTCGCCATCTTGGCCTCCTCATCCGCGGCCGGGAGAGAGTGAGAATGATGACCTTCGCAACTGTTCTGAGGCTTGATCCCCGGCAACCCTGACTCCCAAGCCTTCCCAGCCCTCTGCGAGCACATACCCGTGGCCAGGGCCCGCGCCTTCACGCCGACCATGTCGTCCAAAATCCAGAAGGACTCCTCCCTGGGAGGTGGGCGGGTTTCTTTGGTGATAGTGATACTGGCCAATGGGTGGAGTGGTCATGCCAGCCGGCTTGCTCGCGCCTCCGTACAGCATTCAAGATCTGGCCGTCGATGAGAAGATGCTCTTTGAAGCGGCCATCTTCATCTGTGACAAGGCGATGCACTGGACAAAGAAGTGCGTCCCCGCACTCTGCAAATGGCCAAGCTGCAACTGAACATGTCACAGCACACTACCTCAAAACCCAAAGCCACGCTCCACAGAGGCGTGCAGACGCCAGTTTGCAGTCACAATTGCAGGCCCAGAGCTGCCACGCCAGCCCCCTCCCCCGCGTTCGACCGCATGAACCGTACAATTCTCACCGCTTCTGTCCCCCCACATCTTGGGCCCCGCCTTTGTAACGGAACCCCAGCTCCAGGGTCGGGCCGCGGCTCGGATCCTCCGGCTCCTCGCCGATGCGGTAGACCACATCCTTGGCCTCCACCCAGTCGTCCACCGGCACGATCACCTCAGGGATGGATCTGTGGGGAGGGGAAGGAGGGGGGGAGGGGAGGGGGAGGGGAAAGACGACTGGCACGAGTTCTGCCCGTGCCCATTCGTTCCGGGGCGGCTTGCCTTTCGCCCTAGGACTGCACAAAGAACAGCATCAAGTAAGCAATGGTGGCAGAGCAACGGTCTGTTGAGCGCCCTAGCAAATACGGACCCTGACCGGAGGCTCCCATTTAGTCAAGCTGATCCAATCGCCCCTTGCGCTTGTGGGGCAAGCGCAAATACCTGAACGGAAGGACATGCAGACTTAATGCAGCTTGCACAACGTGCCATGCCAACATGCTGGGTGGCCGTGCCAACTGACCCACACGATGCGTACCAGGCCTCAATAAATCTCTTGTCCTGCGTCATTTTCCAGAAGTAGGTGTTGTCCTCGCTGGAGCCCGCCGGCCGCTCTTCCTTCTTCGAGACATCCACCTCATCGGTGCCCTCGAAAATTCGCGCTGGCGGGCTGCGGTAGACGCCGTAAGGCGTCATCTCACCTCAGACCGCGACACGTCAACTCGACGCGGCGCCAACGCGCGCTTGTGACGCGCGCAGGCCCTCGCTGACTTGCAGTCGAGGAGCTGAAGGAATCCAAGTTCACGTCACCTCCCAGGGCGGAAAACTCAGAACATGGCCACACCCCACCGCCCGTAGCACAGGAAGGTGATATTATCACAGAGCCCCCTTGCGATGACTTCTTAATATCCCCACTGCTCTGTGGCCAAAAGGCGCTGCAATGTATCAGCAAGGCCTTACTTACCACACGCTTCGGCTATGGCAAATCACATAAAGTGGCAACGATATTAACAGCTCGCATGCCGCTTGTTCGATCGTGTTGGAAATGGGGGCTGGCATGCCAGGCTGTGGAATATCTCGTAGAGGTTTAACCCCTCACGCAAGGTGCCCCTGTTAACCTCCCCCTCCCCGTTTGTAAGCTTCGGGTACTCCACGGTTGTGGTTCGGTGGAGGCTCTGGAGGGCAAGCAAAGCCCATGAACCAATTTTCTCCAGGCTCCTATGGTGGCGCGGCCATTGCCATGCCGTTGCTTTGTTCCGAATTGGGCTCCCTTTTCGAAGATGCAAATCACGCCCATAGTTCGACTGCCCACTCCCAGTGATCAACTAGTTGGTTCCTCATCCAGTGTTTCCTTGGTTTTCTGGCCCAAGGTTGGCTTCCAATTCAGACTCACAGCCACATCCCCCGTTGCGAAGCACAGGCTCGCATCGGGCCTTCGGCATCTACGACCTCTGGCTCCGCCGGCTCCGCGCGCAGTGCACAGCGTCTCCGCTGCGGCACGGCGAAGGCCGCGGCCAGGGCGGCGGCTGCCTAAGAGGACTGTGGGGTGCTTGCTCCGAAGCAGCGAAACGTAGCTGACGCGGCTCAAGCGTGGCTGGCAAACTTTGGCATTGTTTAACCTGCCCGCCAGCTTGGCTGGTGCCCTCATTCATGGAAACGGGCGCTTGTGAAGGGGCGTACAGCATGATCCTGAAAGCCGAGGCCAAAACGTGCAGCCCGGAAAATGTTGGAAGAAGGCAGAATCTGAATCTTCGCGACAAGCCGCTTGGCAGCCCCGGCCCGTTCTTCTGTAGCTGGGCGCCGACTGCTGTCGGTGCCATCTAGGAGTAGGCCGGCTTTGGCCTTGCGCGCGTCAAGAAGACCAGGGCAAAGCTGGAACCCGCTCTGCGCTCCATCGCCCAGCCTGGGCCAACCTGCACAAAAGCCGCGCCCGGCGCGACCTCCAGCATCATGCCAGCGGAGATCGGCCAAAGGGGGGGCCTTGCAGTGAGACCAAGCAACTCTGAGACGCTGGAGACTTGGACTCATAGGTGGCCTTTTGGAAAAATAGATGGCCCTGGTAAATGGAATACACCCCATCTAAACCAAGACCCTCTATGTTTCAAGCAAACCAACCAAAAAGGACACCTATGCTTGGAGTCTCCTCAAGCTCGCTGAAGGTCACCCGTGACCCACCCAACCTCCCAGTTGAGGGCCGCGCTCGGCCCGGACGCCCACTGCAGGATTCGGGCCGCTTAGAGCCAGTACAGCTGGAGGGCGGCAACGAGAAAATCCAAAAACATGACATGAAAGTTCGTCGAACGCTTCCTCCATACCAAACTAGTGACTTCATGGAGCTCACAAGGCTGTTTTCATGTTCTAGTGAGCCAGTCGCCATGCACAAATGTCACCCGTAGAGGGTCAAATGACAAACCATGACATCGGGCAGAAACGGGGGGGGCAAAAAGAGCATGGGGACAAAAGGGACGCCGGACCTCCGCGATGGTCTCCCAGATGCCGCGGCGGCTCACCGGGTCGAGGCCGGTGGTGGGCTCGTCCAGGATCACCACCGAGGGCACCCCGATCATGGCGCAGCCCACCGCCAGGCGGCGGCGCATGCCGCCGCTCAGCCTGGCTCACGGAGTTTGGACGCCGATTTTGAGAAGCACCGAACCACTCCTGTGGGATGACACGCTTTGCACTGGCGTGGGTAAGTGTTCAACAGCTGTGGGATGACAGCATCGAACCGAAGGGCGGATGTGGCGTAGGACTCGAAGATGGAATGTGCTGGACGTTTGGCTGGCTATGATCCTCTACCCTTCACGATTTGCTTGGCAATGATAAAGGAAGAAGAGCTTGCGGCCTTGCCCACCTATGAAACCACATCGGTCACTAGCATCTCTTCAAACTGAACTCGGCCTGGGTGCTCACTACGGAGCCATCCCCCCGCCACAAGGCCCAAGAGAAACAGCGCCAAACACACGTCCCACCTCAAGCGTCGCATCGATCCCCGGAACGGCGCGACTTGGGCGCCGGGCGCGTCGGGCAGCGCGTGCTGCTTCTCCTCAAGGCGCGTGGCCCGCAGGATCTCGGCCACCGCCCGGCGGGCGGCGTCCCCGCTCACGCCTGCCCGCTCACGTCCGGAGGCGTCCGCCAAGTCTGTGAATGAAAACGTGTAAGGGCCATCTTTTTGCCTTGAAGGCAGGAGATTGAACCCAACTTACTTTTCTTTTCTAGGTGGTAGGTCGCCCCACGCCCCAAACGCAAAGCTTGATAGCAAGCGCTCGCGAATGGATAAAGACACGACATGGACAATGCCAAAGCTAGACCTTCCCCTGGCCGAAGCCAAAGCCCCTCAGAGCAAACGTCCTTTTCGTTGAGCAGTCAGCAGGCGTCAGAATCTGCACCTCGTACATGAGCAAAGAACAGCAAGTTCTCAAAGACGGTCAAGTCCCCTCAGACGCGGGGACATGCCTCATGAACACTGTGGCTACGGTCTTGTAGCGATAAACAAACACCCCCATGCTAATCCACCGGGCATATTAATTCGGGTTAACATTGCGCTACTACAGCTCAGTAGTGACGATCAAGAGCCAAGCAGCCATTGATGACAGTGTCCTGCGGGCTGGCAGCGCAGGTTGTTAGTTTCCAACATGTTTGATCCACGTTGGCGTGTCATGGTGTGAGCTCAACAGGCCCTGCCATCCACGATTGAGTTATTGCGCCATTGCAGTGTGCATTGCCTTGTGGCAATGCCTTGGAACCAGGGAGAGCCCAACTGGTTGCTTTCCTCTGTCAAACATTGCCTGAGCAGCAATGAACACGATAGACCGGCGATTTCTAAAGGCAACCCAACACTCAATACTCAAGCAAGCGCGCGTGGTTTGGGCAGACTCCTTGGGACCGTGACAAAAGGCCTGTTGGGTGCCTTTCAAAAATCCGGGCCAAACTCTTTTTGAGGAATCCACGTGGCCTGCTAAGAACTAGCAAGCCGACGCCCGTGCCCAAGCAGTCGCGCCTGCGGGCATAGGCCGATACATGCACCGCCGGGCACCTCTGAGCCGATGGAGACCGAGCCTTCTTTGGGCGCCTCCTCGCCAGTGATGCATCCTTACTTGCCCGCAACACGACATGGGGAAGTGTTTTGCGAAGTCTACCAAGAATCAACCAATCGCTTTGATAGATGGGACAATCCACTCCGCTGTTGGACGTGTTCAAATGCAAATCCTCGCAAGGACCCCCCCCACATCTTGGCACACACCCATCACTGGCCCATCACCCATTGGCAACAAACCTCTTGCAAGATAGGGCGGCGCTGCGGAACCGTGGCTAGCGCGCACTGCCGAGATGCGGATGGCGGTCGTCTTGCCAGCGCCATTGGGCCCCAGCAAGCCAAGCATCTCGCCGCGCTCAATCTTAAAGCTCACCTCGCTTCACATCTCATGCCTTCGAGCTGACGAGTATTCGCACGCACCAGACAGCTCCATCCAGAGAACGGTTGCAAGATCGGGTCACAATGCCAGCACTGTGCAGACACGGCACGCCCTTCAGCGTTAGAGTTTCTGCTTGCCGCCTTCCGGTCAGCCAACCATAGCCTGGCACTGAAACACAAAGTCAAGCATTTCCCTGACCCCTCCTCTCCGTTTCAGGATCGCGCGAGAATGTATCAAAACTACTGGCCCCCGGCCAAATGCTTGTCATCCGCAAAAAAACGGCACTCCAAAGCACATCCTACCCGTCACATGTCCGGCAGAGCCACACCCTTCGGCCGGGTGGCTGTGGAGCAGACCCTTGACTTGGAGCAGCGTCTTGGGACCCAGGACCTCTGGGTCCGCAGCGCCAGAGTGGCTCAGTGCTGGGTACTGCCGCCTCAGACTTTTGGGCGAACCAGCGAGCCTGTCAAACCGAGCTGATCACATGGTAGGTGTCAGGTTCGGTTCCTTTCGACATAGCCGATTTGGCACTGGAAAAGTGGTCTGCCGGTTGTTCTGCGACTAGCCCTACTAGCCCCAGCCGACACACGCCTTCCCCACCACAACCATTCATTCTGCACTTGTTGCGCCCTCTTGTGACAGGCCTGTCAAGCAGGATCATCAAGAGGATTCCTGGCACAGCCAACCGCGGGAGCGCCAATGAATACGTTCCCCACCGCAAACAGCTACACACCGCTTTTCTTGCAGTCCTCCGCTAATCTGAACCGCTGTCATCCCCAGGAAGCTGATCAAAGACTCCGCCGGGTTCATTTCCCATTCCTCAGGCTCCAGCAGAAATGCCAAAAAAAAAAAAACAGAACACCCCCTCTGCCAGTTGAGGGACTTGAGACTGGCATCGGCCCCTGAAAAGTGGGCCATCCCATCAGACGGCGAGTTGCTGGGCCGCCGTCAGCACCGAAGAACAAGGCGTGAGGCGCCGCCCACCTCCCAAGTCGGGTTGAGCCGAGCGAGAAAGCTCTGGAGATATGACCATTTCCCGGAAAGCTGTGGAGCCAAGAAAAATCATCGAAGAGGGCCCCAAATCTGGGAAAGACCCATTTCATTCCACCACGTTGGTCACAATGTTGGAGACTGCCAAGCGGACTGCTGCGCGCACGTCACGCAGTTTCTCCGACTCTTGAACTCCACTCGGCACCTTAGCCGCTGAGTCAAAGAGCTTTGCTTCGACAGTGTCAAATCACAACTGTAGCTCCGTTAAAATGTGCGCGTAAGGGCACAGAAGGCAGGGCCAAAAGGCCACGGCTCAATCCGAAGATTCACTATTGGACTCACTGGGGCGCCGCCTTCTTGAGGCAGATGTCTTGGCTTTGGGCGACCTCTTCGTTTTTGCTGCGGGCGCCTTTGCTGCCGGTGCCTTGTCTGCCGCCTTGCCTTCTCGCGTGGGCGTCCTCGATGTCGCATCCTCTTCCTTGGCCCGGCACACAGTTCACACCAGAAGCTGCGACTCAAAGGAGCGCACACGACACGCAAGCGTTTGCGCAAAGCC
>CAUJNA010003492.1:454241-469241 GCA_963377175.1 Effrenium voratum
GTAAAGTGAAATGTCAAGACTCAACATGCAAACGAAAGCTGCTGCAGCTTAACACCCCCGAATATGCTCGCGATTTTGCGCAGGACACTCACTTGTACAAAATTCGCATCCCCGGTCCCTGGCCCTGGGCTAACACCATTCATAGGGCCCCGCGCGAGGTTGGGCCAAGCCCTTGCAGTAAAACACGTTTAAGCCATTGCGGTCCCTTTTGGCTGCTCAAGGGTTTTCAACTCTCCAGACCTGTTGGCGTGTTGTTTAAGTCTGTAAACCTTTGGGCCTATTCCACTCCGCTTAGGCGACCAGGGCTGGTGGGTTCCCCCGAAATCCCCGGGTCGCCGGGCACATCCTCCAGCGCCATGCAGCGGCCCTTGACGCAGGCAGCCGTCAGCTCGAAGAAGGCGCGGTACGCCGGGATCACCTTGGGGAGCGAGCCGGGACATGGGTCGCTGGAGACCCAGGTGTGTCCCCTCGGGGTGAAGCTGTTTTTGTGGGCAGCGGAAGCAGAACGAAGGGCCCTGTACCAAACAGGAGCCCAGGTTTGAGTAGTCCCCGGCCAGCACTATTCCACGGATGGCAACTCAATCGTTGGCACAGTCCCCTGGGGCTGTCAGGAGGTGCCAATTATCCCCTTTCAAGGGGTTCCATGCTGCGCCGAACCCTGCGAAACTGGCAGGATCCAAAGACTGAGTGGCAAAGGACTCGCCTGACCTTTGCCCTTGAGACGCAACCAACAGCGCATGGACAGCATCGGGTACCCAACTTACCGACAGAATTCTCATGGGCAACGTCAACTGGCGGACTGAATGTGGCCCCTCGCAAACCTGCAAATGCCCAATCTTCCAACAGAAGCACGGATGCTTGAGGTGATAAGCCAAGCAGCAGGAAGCGCCAGCTCAGTCCAATACTGCTTCCCGGCCTTAGCTCCCCATAGCGCACACAGCAACTGACCCAACTTCCTGCCCAAGGGGCTGCCGGCACTACCTCAGTGGCGCTGGCAGCACTGACCACAGGGAACAAAACCAAGAAACAAAGTCGTGTGTTGTTTGGCGGAAGACGCGGCCAAAAAGATCATGCAACCCAGAGCCCTTCCAGACCTCTAGCATGGAGCCGCTCTGAACCACTACGGAGCCTGTCTGGGCAAAAAACCAGGGGGGAAGAAACTATCCAACCACCAACCCATGTCACCAACCTAACTAACCGACCAACTACCAAGTCCAACCCAACCCCAACCCAACCCAACCCCACCGGAAAGACGAAGCGGCCGGGCCAACCGGCGCCGTGGGCGCCGCGAAGATGGCCCAGGCCAGGGTGAACTGGGCCACGCTGCTGGCGAAGCGTGCGCTGGGGCACAGCAGGCAGATCAAATACCCCATCCTCGGCAAAAGGCTCGGGGGGAGGGGGGAGGGGCCAAGGGGAGGGGGGGGGGGGGGGAGGGGAGTGTCCAACAAGTTGGGGCCTCGCTAGCTGGAAAGGGTTTAAAAAACACTAGTAATTAGGCAACCTGCTGGGTTTTAGGGTCCGCCTTGGAAACGTTCAAATCGTCAAGCTGAAACAGACACCAAGCACCCCCCCCCCAACACGTGTGCCTGAGTGAGCGCAGGGTCTCCCAGACTTCAAAATTGGACTGGCCTTGTCTCCTCTGGCTTTCTCTGAGGTTCACGCATGGAGCCAGCCATCGCCAGCATGGACAACGTCACCTGAAGATGCAACAGGCGCCGTTCGAAGTGGTTGGGTTCATGATGGTTCATTGTGCTTCCCGAATTGCACGGGGTTCCCCAGTTGTGCGACAAAGCTATGCTGCAATGCGGCCAGGTGGCAAAGAGCAAAACGGGGGAGCTCCACAGCACAAGGCGCACCTCAGCCACATGAGCCAAAAAGCGCAGGTCAAATCAACAGATCCAATTCCTCCATGCCTCGCACCGAACCTGCAGGTTCTGCCCCACCCTACGACTTGCCAAAGTGCCTCCAGCACAGTCCCAGCGATGAAGAGCATGAGCAGCATGCCGAGGCCGGCCTCAAAGGGTAGCCATCCAGTTCAGGGGGGGGGATCTTCGCCCCAAAGCGGGGGCCCGCCTGTAGCACTCCGTCCACCCCTGCCGTTGCCAACATGTACCTTGGCGAGGCAAAGCAGAATCCGAAAGAAAGCCAACAGTCCTTGAAGCCTCAAACCCCCAACCCCCACCCTCTGCCCGCCAAGAAAGAAAAGAAACACAAACCGGTCTTATGGGAGGCCGCAATGTCGCGCCCATTTTCTGCGGGCGTAGGCGCACGTTTTCCACACATGCAGCACTTGGGAGAGTGTCAACATAGGGACCCTTTGTGACCCAAATGTCATTTTGTGTTGTGTTGTTTTGAGTGGGGATACGAAAGGAGTGGGCAAAATGGGTCAACTCTTCGTCAACCCTCCCAAGAGGTCAATCCGGGCAGGTCAGCTAGGGCAGGCTCGCCAGGCGAATTGCCCGCCAAGCCGACGAATTCGGGAGGCTAAGGTGGCAACTCTGTCATCAGGGGTTGGGCCCAGCATCCGCTCACGCTCAATTCGCTGTTCAAACGTCCTCCCTTAAATGGCTTGCGTTCACCATTTGCTCAACCCGGGAGCTCAACTACTCAAGGCGCCTCTTCCCCTGCGGGCTTTCCAACTTTCATCAGCAGCTGCTCCTCCTCCTCCTCCTCCTCCTCCTCCTCCATCGGTGCCGGCTGCGTCGCCGGGCGAGCTCCTCCCATCCCAATGATGCGCGCCTGGCAAACGGCGCCAGAACTTCCGTCCGAATGGCTTCATTTGGGATGGCCTTGTTATTTGAGCGGATTCTGAGGGATTCACAGCAGGAAGGCTGACACTTCCATGGCCAGTGAATGGCATGGTAACAAGTTTTGAAACAAAGAACAATTTGCACCAAGAAACAAAAGCCTGTCAAGCCCATCTCTCCGCGCCTGGGCCCCAGCTGCAACCACCAGCATCAAGCTCGTGATCTCAGCGTGCCATTCTAGTGATTCTTCACATGCTGGGTTGAACCTACCTGATCACTTGACATGGTCTTTTTTGAAGTCCACCACTCTCCCCCCCACCGTGGCACTGGGACGTGGCGACCTGCAAAAGACGTGACGTGCGCGCGACCGGCGCTGGGAAAGACCAGCGCTGGGAACCTTCCCGGTGCTGGGCTGAGAGTGCAACGAGAACGATTCCAAGAAGGTGAAAGAATGATCTTAAGAAGGTAGGGGTTGCGAACGAAAACCTCCCTCTACCTGCGAAATCGCCAAGCCTGCCTGCACAGCCGAGACCTGATCTCTCTGATTTGTAGCAGTATTCTGGCCAAGTCTTTGCTGCGGCCCCTCTCAAGCTCCTCCCATCAAATTTTGGCCGCCGACTTCCCGCTTCTCAGCCCCCGAATCCCCGACTCGGCTCGCGGTCAAGGGGCGAAGAACGAGACCCCCGCGCCCAGCTTCAGCATCAGCGTGGCCACCACGATGGCGTTCAGTGGCACCCGGTAGATGTTGTAGATGGTGGCCCGCTTGGACCTTGCGAGGCCAAACACGCCTTGTGCTCGAAAAGCAGAGAGAGAGACAGAGAGAGACAGAGAGAGAGAGAGAGAGAGAGAGAGAGAGAGAGCGAGCGAGCGAGCGAGCGGACGGGCCAAGGCCACCCCTGCCAAGCCGAACAAGTAAGGAACCCACTCAAACAACAACGTGTAACATACACAGCGAGCGGAGGGAGCCGAAGGCAAACAAACAATAAACATACTCCAAACAGGTTCGGGAAACCATTTAGAAGGATCCCAAGGCAAGAATGCTTGGGGCACGAGTCCCCAAAGCAATATGAGCTAGGGATACCATCTAGTTCTTGCGTAAAAGTCGCGTGTCCTTCCCGAAGCGTGCTACATGGATGCCCAGCACGCCCACCCACGCGACATAGCTGCGAGCAAGGGCGCTCAGGGACGATCTGGCCCTTCATGGTGCCCATCATCGGGAAGTACATGCCAACACACATCTCAAAGAGAAAGAATGCCAGCCTAAGTCAAGCATAGTTAGCATCAAAGTCTACAGCTGCATATAGGGGGGACAACTTAATTGAGCTAAAGCCTCACTGAGACAAGGCAGTCTCTGTCCAAGAAGCAAGCGCACAGGAACAGACTCTGTGAGGAGAACACTGGCGTGGCACGCTGCGGCCACAAAGAGCACGTACATGCCTCACAGTCAGCTCCCCTGCAACTTGCGCAAGGCCAAGGATAGCGTGTTGCAGGCTCCTCTTGGGCCTGTTTCTCACATCCAAGCGAATTAACCTGGCCCGGCCTATCCTCTCGTTGGTGAAGCTGTGGCTGGCCATGGAGAACAATCGGCTGCCTGGCACTTGGGGGAGGCGCAAGCGAAATGCTTCAGGGAGCCGGGCCTAACATGCACATGATCATGAATCCAGAAAAGATGTGGCCGAAGGGTGGGTCCGGCTCCCCCTCCTGGCCGTCACTCGAGGACTCAAGGGCTGGCAATGCAGGCATGCGAACGACTCGGTCTAGAGTGGTCGGGTCCCGACAGAACTGACCACACACCACAACAAGCTCCCAGACCCCTGCTTGTAACATGAAGTGTCCGAACCATGTCACAAAGTCATTAGTCATAAGCTCACCCGGTTTCCTGAAACCGCCACTGTGCTTCGTGCAACCCTGGTCCTCCATAAGCACAGGCGTCCAATTGAAGACAAAAATGAACATAGATGATTCGAAAAGGCAACCTTGGCTGATGCTACCAGCACAAAGCTCTCTGTGGTTCTGCGGGGCAGGGCTGTCACAGCCTGAAACCTCCCAGAACATGTATCTCAAGCCCAGCCGCAAACAAGTCCACAAAGTGCGATCAAAGGTTGGCCCATGATCCTTGGTCGACCAAAAGCTGTTGACACGGCCCCTGGGGCCTTCCTTGCAGCCTCGCCGCAAGTTGAATGCTCCCATGAGGCCGTCAGTTTTCTGGTCAACATCCTGGACTCATTCCCTTCACGTCAAATCATTCCGCTGTTTGGTGCTTTCCCCGGCCTTTCCGACCTGGCCATAGTTCTCGGACCACGTGCCCATCAGCAGAAAGAGGCATAGGACCTGGAAGCTGGCATGTTAAGACCAAACCAACATGCGCGTGAGTCTCATCCGGGAACCCCTGTGGAAAGAACATGAAGGAACCCTCTGGTAGGGACCTTTTAATGGACATCATTTACATGTTGGATCAAGTGTCCACCCGGCATTCCTTTACGTTCACAGCCACATGCGACCTGTAAACCGCCCTGAGACTTGGGACCCGGGGACCGTGCCAGGAAGAGGTTGGCCGTCACGAAGGGCGCGGTGTAGCCCCCGTAGTGGACGCCTCCGGAAAAGACATCGGCCGGCACGGTCACCACATGCCCAGGTGGTCATGGAGTGTTCTGCTTCGCCCCGTAGACCACATCAAAATCCATGCTGCTAACATGATCACAAGCAATTTGCTTCTTTAGCCGACCGCTCAACGCTGCACCGCTTGCCGCTTCACCGCCCGCGGCTTGAATGTGTTTTCCGCCGGGCCACTGCCCGAGAGCTGCGTCAGCGGCAGCTTGTCCGCGGTGTACTGCCCAATCTCCCCAGCCAGGATCGCCACCAGGCTGTTCCCAAAGAAGGCAATGGAAAAGGACCCGCTCAGCCTAGCGGCCAGCATTCTTGCCCATTTGCATCAGTGTTTGTTGCCTTTGAGTGTGTGTGTGTGCTGCGCTTGGGGTTTGGGTGTTGAGGTGTATTGGCAAAGCTGCCCGAAGGCCCAGAAGGTCAGGAGGCCAGAGGGGGGCGACGTCCAATGACTCTCCAGCTTGGAACGGATTGGCATAACAGGCATGGAACCAAACCATGAAGTGAAAGCCGCGGCTGGGCAACTAGAGCCTAACACAAAAATGCAGCAGGCCAGCCAACTACTGGACAACTGCAACGGCCCATGCCAAGCTCGCAGGACTGCGGCCAAGCCAACAGCATTCTCAGGCCAACATGGAGCAGAGCCCACTGCCACTCGGCAGGCTCATGCTGGCATGAGTCACTGCCAATTCATCTTCGTGGCCTTGCTTCATTTGGCATTGTTGGCACGCGTGCGTTTCCTAACAATCTGCGTGCAGCCAGGTGCTTTGGACTCATGGCGTTCCAAGGAACTGCTCGCCGTGGAAGCCACGAGCCGTGTGCTCCGAGACCAGCCAGGAGTCGAACCTTAGACAGGCTGGGCGGACAGCCCTGCCACACGAGGCCAGTCTGAGTAGGTTTGGGAAATGTCAATCAACAAACAACAAACAACAAGAGTCAATTAAGGCAGAAGGTTTCTCTTGTGAATGTCACCTTCAAGGACACCCACATTTGCCGGATCTTGGCCACACAAGGGCTTTTGCGGTTTGATGAATGGCCGTCTCACAAAGGCTTGCAGCTTTTGCTATGTACAGTGGCCAGCTGTCCAAGGGTCGCGCTCAGAAGCTGGCAGACAAAAGCTCGTAAGCTCGCTTCACTTCGCGGAACTTTGCGGCGGCCTCCTCGCTGCCTTGGTTCTTGTCCGGGTGGTACTGCAAGGCCAACCTGCGATAGGCGGCCCGCACTTCATCCGCTGTGGCGTGCCCGGGCAGGCCCAAGGTCCTCAAGTGCTCTGCCCAAGGCGCCTTGGGCTCCGATTCCGGCCGGGCGCCAGACCGTGAGCCTGAGGAGAACGGAAGGCGGCTGTCCGCAAATGTCTTATCCGCGTAGGTGTGGAAGTTGATGCCCCTCAAAACCTCGGCCCCTGGACCAAAGATGCCGGGCGAAAAGCTTGGAGCCTCGCTCTGCGTGCCCGTGCCAGACGCAGAGCTGTCCGCTTCGCTTGGCTTGGGGGGGCACGGCGGCTGCCAGGACCTTCCCGCTGACCAGGTCGTGAAGCCCAGCGACGTGGCGAACGGCAGCTCCGACGGCTTCAGAGTCTTGGCCCCAGCCTCCCTGGCCTGTGACCGCTGGCAGTCCGACAGGACATGCGTCAAGTGCTTCACCAAAGGCCCATGGCCCTCGCTGGAAGCAAAGTCGATGGCGGTGGCGCCAGTGCCAGTGGTGCAGGACACATCTGCCCTGAAGCTCAGCAAGAGGTGGCACATAACATGGCTGCCTTGGCACGCAGCCTCCATCAAAGGGGTCTCCTCGTTGAGGTCATCGGCGGCGTTGGGATCGGCCCTGCCCTCCAGGAGGCAGGACACCACACTCAACCACTCCTGGCGGACCTCCTACAGGGGCCATGATTTCAACATGATCCAAGAGCCAGGTTGGTTGACCCCCTGCCAAACAGGCGAAGTGTTCACGGCAGAGTGAGCTCATAAGTGGGGAGGCCCCCCCAAAAAAAAAAGCTGGAGTCAACCCTCCACAAACGCCAGGAGCCCAGTCCTCCTCCACACTTCTGCCCTTGCCCTTCGGGGCATGCGCCAGAGCTGCGCGGACCGCCATCACCAGCGGCGTCTCCCCTAGCAAGTTGCGCGCCTCGAGGTCTGCCCGGCAGTGCTGCAGGTACGATAAGACCCAAACTGCGCCAGGGGCCTCCCGCGGGGGACGCATGGCGGCGAGGTGCAGCACGGTGTGGCCTTCCCCATCCGTGCGCTCCAGGAGGAATTCTGCCTGCGCAATTGGCTAAGCAAGATTTCAAGCCAGGGGTCATTGATTTACTCAAACTCCTGGGATTGAGTTCTTTTTCAATTTTTCCATGAGTGACTCAAACCTGGCCTCCACGGTCTGCAGAACCTCCTGCACCTTGAAGTCGTTGCCCTCACTCACCGCCTGCAGCAGGGCGCCGTGCGCCGCACGCAGCTTGCCGGCACACGGCCGCGACTTGGGCTTCTCAGCCCGGAGCGCGGGGCCCGGCTGGGGACTGACCTTCGGCCCCAACAGCATGGAAGGCACCATCTCAGCCTCCCAGACTTCAGGGTAGCCAGCAGGGTCAGAAGAGTCGAGAGGGTGGGGCGGGTCGGGAGGGTCGGGAGGGTCGGGACTGTCGCCACGCAACCGCGTCTCCAAGAGCCGCCGCATGTCCCAGCCGCCGAGCTGCCGCCGTGGCCCACTTGGCTCGGCACAGTCATGCGCCTTCCCCTGGAAGTAGTTTAGAAAGTTGACTACGTTGGGCTGCTCCTTGCCACAAATACCCTGGACAGACATCCTTCACTGAGCCGCGCAGGCCGCCGCAAACTGTTTTCGGCTGGTCTTCTCTGCATAGCCAGCCGCCGCAAGCATGGCACGCTCTGCGAAACTTCTGCTGAGCTGCTGGCGAGGGAAAGCAATATATTAATATGGTGCTGCGATTGCGGCCCCCCGACGCTTACCTTTGAGTCAAGCTTTTTCAGCTATCCAGAGCCATAAACTTGCAGGGCTTGCTTGTTTGCTGTACCCCTCTCTCTCTCTCTCCCTTTCTCTCTCTCTCTCTCTCTCGCGCTCCCTCCCTCTCTCTCTCTCTCTCTCCCTCCCTCTCTCTCTCTCTCTCTCTCTCTCTCTCTCTCTCTCTCTCTCTCTCTCTCTCTCTCTCTGTTCTCTCTCTCTCTCTCTCTCTCACACGGCAAAGGCTTTGTGCAAGTGCTGCGCGACCACGTGCAACCCAACGACGACACGCGATCCAGTTTGAGACAGGCAGCACACTGAACAAAAGCGAGGTCGCAATACCTCCCGTGATTCGCCCCACCATGAGCATTTCAAAGGATTTGAAGTGCTTGGTGAGGCAGGACCTTAGCAGGGAAACATTGGCAAGAATGCACTGGATCTTGCATGCACTTGGATTACGTTGGATTGAGCTTCAGACAGACAGTAGAGGACGCAATACAAAGCCTCGGCAGGTCTTCTGTCTTCAAACCGCCCTTCCCCTGTGCTCGACATGGAAGCCCAGTCCCCTCTTTGAAGTGAGCAGCTGCGAACCTTCGCCGGCCGTGCTTGTCTGCCATGGATCCCACAAAGGTGCCGAAAATGGCGCTGCTACCGAATCCTGCCACAAAGAGCGTGGCATTGTCCTCGCGGCTAAAACCTCAGCCGCCCCGCATGCAACGCGTTTTTGTCAAACAACTTCTTGACATTTGCTTGTGCTGCATTGTGCCCCAAGTGGCCATAGGAGGCGTAGAGTGCATACACAAACGGCCCTTGCAGCCAGTCCGCCATCATGGCACACAAGTAAGCCTCGGCGCACTGCCGCCGATACATGTAGCCGCGTTTCAAGTTCAGATGCACTGCCACCAAGCAACCGCCAAGTAGGTCCTTTGCAATCGGCTGAGGCCGTCCTTTGATCCCGACGAGACCTCACGTCTTTCACCCCTGGCCCCTTTCTCATGAGGGCCTTGCACAGACTGGTTGAAGCTCAGGATCCCACTAGTCCCTTCAGCATGTGCACACTTGTTTTGTCTATGTAGATGACCAACCCCGTTGCCACCACTCCGGCCTCGCAGCATGGGACGGAACACAAACGTAACCTGTGCCCTCCACACCATGACCAGTCTCTCATGCTTGAAGCAACTTGGCACCCGGCGGTGATGCATGAGTACAAGAAGCTCGTTGGCAACATGTTGCGCGGGCTGGCGTCAGTCGTTAAACGGCAAACTATGTACGGATACGTGTTGAGCTGGTAGCTTGTATTGGTTACCCCCTTCTTTGAGCAGGAAGCTGCGGAAGATATCGAGCATTGGACTCAACCCTTACAGTAGGCGTCCAGGCTGACCTCGCCCTTCCAACCTCCTACCAACAACAACCTGTCAACTGCATGCGCCTCAAGGCCTCAACAAAGGCAACTTTGATTCTGAACGACCATGGAACTCGCGGAACTCTCCCGACCACCCCCCACCCAGGCCCCCATTCCTTTACTCGAAAAGGAACCACCCTCAGCGCTCGCCCATCTCACCACCCACCCCGACAGTCCGAAGCCAGGGTGCGCAGACCGCGACAGCCCGCTCACATGGAGCAGGTGTCGAAAGCCGGCCTGCTTCTCTGCGGCCACATGCCTCAGGCATTCGACCCAAGCTTGGCTGGCTCCTACCTGTCCTACCTTGCTTCGAAGATTTCCAGGTAAACTCATCAGGACTGGATTTGCGAGGCACCCCAAAGCCCGTCAAAATACAAGCTGCGAGCGTTGACACGCCCCGGCACGGGGCGCACAAACCTGAAGAGCGCAAGCCAAGGCGCCAAACAAAGAACAGCATCGAGACCATGACCTTACACCAACGCATCGTGCCAACCATCCCCCCAACCAAAACACAGAAATGTGACGTCGAGGTCACAGTGTCAAGCTGAGCCCAGCTCCACATAGACCATCGCCAGGGACAGGCAGTATTCCTTTTACGTTTGGCATCGCGGCATTCAACGTGCAAACGGAAACATTGCAATTTGTGCTGCCAAGCTTCCACGATGCCATCCACAACATTCTTCGGAGTCAAGCCGGTTCTTGGATCCACGAAGACGTTTATACCCTTGCAAATGCTCTCAGAAGGAAGCCCTTCTCCATTGAGTCCGCTTGCCGTTTGGCCCAGTGTGTGCCAGGAGGCATCTCAAGAATCTTTTGCGTGTCCTTATGACCGAACTGCTCCACCAACCAGGCCTGCATCCTGGACAGGGGCTAAGGTCCAAGTGATAGGATCAGCTGTCCAGCTAGTCAGGCGTCTAGCTGGTCAGCTGCTAAGACGGCAGCAGCTGTCCTGCTGATGCCTGTCAGAATGAGCAACGGGATGGCTATCCGGACCAGGTGCATGAGCACGGCACCTAAGCAGACGGCCGACTCATTCAACCAAAGTGCTCCAATCAGTTGCAGTCATGCGTGTTCAGTCTCGCGAGATAGTCCTGAGAAAACCTTCTGCCGGGGCTCGCTGGTGAGTGTGGCGCCACAAAATGGACGAAGTCAGCGCCTGCCGACACAAGCTGTGAACTCGCGCAGTTGGGGCAGGTTTCAGCGCGCCTCAATGTGCAGCCAAAACCTGGATCCTTGACCTTCTCTGGCCGCGCCTCACGTGTCCGGTCCGGCTTTGAGCACCCTGGCCGACTTTGAGCTCCCAGGCTCGGTGGCAGCCGGATGCTTCCAGTCCACTTCCGAACTTCCCTCCCTGGGGCCCCCGCGCAGTCCCACGGCCAAGCCCGCGCCAAAGCACACCACAAACGCCAGCACCGAGGCGCCGAAGCGGAGGCCTGCGCATTCAAAGCGACCCGCAACGAAAAGCCAAAGCCGTGAACAGCCTGAGCCTTTTGGCATTTTAAAACTTGTCTTGCTCCTGTTGCCGCTTCCCCCTTGCACGGTCCGTGCCTACAAAAGGGCTGGGCGTCTTCTCGTCCGGCGGCCTGCGCTCCAGCCCCGGGGGCGGCCACGGGGCGCTGCCCCAGATCCGATGAAGCACCTGGCCCCACGTAGCCGGCACGTCCGATGCTCGCCGACTCGACCGGGGTGCTCCCCCAGCAAAGTGTCCGTTGGGTCCATTGGCTTCCTACCTTGTCAAGCGGAATCCCCCTAATTGCCGGGGCAAAAGGAGTGAAATGGCTCCAAAAAGGTGTTCAAACCGAGAAATACCGGGACCCCCGACTAATTTTCTCCACCTGGGAAAACCTCCCCGGCACCTCCAAGGCGTTGGAGTCCTCTTGCTTCTGCCCCCACGGGTCCTGGCCAAGAGCTCTCGGGCACCGCAGGTGGGGAAAACATCAGCCACCTGAACAAATCTACATGCCACCCGGTCGATCTCACCGGACTGGACAGCACAAGCACCGGTCTGGACTCCCAAAACTCCGCCGAGCCGCGGCATTGGCAGGATCCTCAAGTCCCAGGAAGCCGTTGGAAAAGGCGTGGGCAGCAGAGGCCTGGGCCACGGGAGCCAGTCACATCAAACTGGCTGTTAGCTGGGGAATTTGAGAACCCTGTGAGCAGTTCGTAGAATGAAACGATAAGGAGCGCAAAGAACTGCGGGGCCCACCCGCAGTACACGCCGCAAGGGCAGATCTCTCGTGTGATCGTGGTTCTGCTTCAGAAAACCGCGCTGTCTTTCGACCATAGTGCAGACGCACAGCCACTCGCTCAAACAAGCGCTGCAAATTTCCTCTCTGGCTGACGTCATTCTGAAATGAGGGTCACAGTCTTGCTTTCAAGGCTATTTGTGCCTGGCCCTGCAGCAAGGGACATTGAACATGGGACACCAAACAAATTGAAGCACAAGCAGCAGTGCATAACATGACCGCAAATGCGTTGGGCACGGCGCGGCCGCTTTTGTGCTTTCGGGGTACTTGCCGAACTCTTTCTTTGCACATCCCTCTATCTTCGCCGTGGCGCTTCTGATGCACTCGCCAGGAAAAGCCAGAGCGACCAGGACCCTTGGTGGACGGAGTTGGGAAACTTCTGGCCGGGCTGCCAACGGGCACATGTCAAACCTTTGGCCGTCCCGTCTGTGAAGAAAAAAACCAAACAGGAAACGCATCATCCGTGCTGGCCAGGCGGCGCATGGCACTTACGGCTCCTGCATACAGGTGCGCTAATGCTTACGTATTAGTATTAAAGAAGTCTTCGCCAGAAGTTGCGACACTACACTGAAGCCCATCGGCACGCGGCGGCGGCGGCGAGCAAGAATGTGACCTCTTGGCAAGCCTTCTCGCTCTCTCTCTCTCTCTCTTTCTCTCTCTCTCTCGCTCTCCCTGTGTGCAAATTTCTCAACTCAGAAACTTGATATTCACCCTCCCCTGACCTTGGTATTCCTCAGTCACAGCATCTGAACCCTGCTGATCTGAACACGCCTCTCCAGTCTCTCCCTGGGCCCAGCACCGGCCAGAAAGGCCAACGCGCCTGGCGCTCTTCGTCCTGGGACCGCATGGAGCCCGTGAAGCGAGCCGTTTTGGGCTCGGCCGATCTCACGACTCGGGTTTTGGGCTGGCCGGACCTTGCTGTGCGGGACTGCTCGGAGCGCGCGCACGCCTCCGGCCAAGCAGATTCTGATCACCATCGAGAGATTCAAATCCCAACAGGGCCTCCTCCCAGGACCGCTTGTAGTAGTTGATCCAGGCTTGGGCGGAGAGCAGCTCCTGCTCCTGTCCACGCGCGGCAAGCAGGCACGCAGCGCACGCATTGTCCAGGCAAGGTTGCTGGTCAACGCGGCCTTCTCCGTGTTGCTGGTCTTGCTATGCGCCAGCTCAACTTGTAGACTGTGGACCTGCACTTCCAGGGTTTTTGCAGAGTTGTCTTCATATACAGGAACCTCCCAAGATAGGTGGTTCTCTTTCACTTGCCGTTGCATTCTGGAACAAATGCACACACACACACACACGCACGCACACACCCGCCACACAAGGATTCAACAAAATAGCCATGCGCGCAACCACACACTACGCAGGCGTGAATTCTATGCGTCAGCAGGCCCGACCTCGTTCTCCAGCTCGGCAAGCTTCTGTGTGGCGGAGAGCGAATTCACAACCTGGGCGCAAAGCCCATTGCGGGCGGGCGGCTGTCTCAAAATAGGGCAACGACCTCTTGTTGGGACTCATTCTTCAGGTGGCATTTCATGACGCTTTTGAACCGGATCCTTTTGGGGTGGCCCATGATCTGGATAACTATGCGTTGCATAGGTGCCACACATTCCTTTGCAAGGTGTACAGCAATGATCTCACATGTCAGGGCAAGTATGATGTCAACAGCCCATGTTGCAACAAAATTATGTGCCAGAGCCGTCAAAGCACGACAGGGGATGAGAGATTCAGCGATCTTCCCTTCTGCTCACGGTAGCTTGTGGAAATCCAGATTTGGGACTCGTTTAGGCCGCCCAACAACAGCAACAACAGGAGCAGCAGCAGGAACAGCAGCAGGAATAGCAGCAGCAGTACCAAGAGAAGAAAAAGCCTTCGGCAGTAAGAAGAAAAAAACGACTCACCCCGGGCCGCGCCAGTATTCCAGGCCACCCATTGCGAGGCTCAGGCTGGCTTGGTCTGGATCTTCTTTGCAGACGCTGCAAAGTTCCTCGGCGTGGCAGTTCTGAAGCGGGCACTGCCGCCACTTCACTCTATCTCTGCCTTCACTCCAACCCCAAAATCTTCAGTCCCTTGACCTCTCCGCAAGGCATCACAGCGCCAGAATTTGCGGCCGCGCCGCAGTGTCGACCTGTCAAGGGCTGGGTCAGACTGAGTCGGAAACCATGATCAAAGTGATTGCTGCCAGTGCGGTTCTGGCACACAGCTGAACTTCGCCCAAGGCACATGGAGTCTTCGAAGGCCGACTGAAGTGGCGACAACCTGAGCGCGACAACAAAAGCAGGGTGTGCCAGAAGCAAAGCCCCTCAAAAGACTCAAAGGAGAGGGAAACACAGTTTTCTCAACAACGGGGGAACCCGGGACCTTAAAAAGGAACGAACCCCGCCGTGACTGCGACCTCTCCCTTAACCTTGGGCAAACGCGCGCAAAGCGCGCCTTTTTGTCTTGAGCCAAAGCAATGACGTGCGGACATGCCATTGACGTTGTACCTTGCAACATGAGTACCTAACTCATGAACCTCTGGGCCATAGATGTCATCGTGATAATTGACTCCCCCCTCATTGACGGCACTGAGGGAGTGTCTTGGGCGCATTACCACGCCAACTTGAAGTCAAGTTTACATCACAACGACTGACGCAAGTTACTCAAGCATCGCCCAGTCACTTGCACACTTTTGGAAATTTCGCGGACATGCTGCAGCGCACTAGGCAGCTGCTTTAGCGGATCTACTTTCGCGCACATCTTCAAGCTTCTCTGGAAGGTCAACACGAATGCCGAGCAACCTGATGGCATGGTCCCACTTGTTGGGAGGAAGCGCTTTAGTGAAAATGTCTGCTGACTGCATGTCTGTTTTGACATATTCTATTGAGATGTGGTCACTTTCAAGCTGCTCTGCGACGCAAGCAAGGTTCACCTTGTGCGTGCGTTGTACACAGCGTAGCTCTGATGAGAAACCCTTCTTCGCTACGAGGATGGTCGCCTGATTATCCTCATGGATCTTGAGATGAAATGGCCTATCCAAAACCAGCTCCCATAAGCTGAGTGCAGGTAATGCCTCCTG
>CAUJNA010003492.1:471741-473862 GCA_963377175.1 Effrenium voratum
ATACATACATACATACATACATACATTACATACATATACATACATACATACATACATACATACATACATACATACATACATACATACATACATACATACATACATACGAGAGAGGGAGATTGGGGAGAGAGTGGCTTGGGGGGATGGGGAGGTGGGGAGCAGAGGGAGGGAGAGAGGACGACAGAACACACCAGGGAGACAAGGGAGAGAGGAAGAAGGAGAAAAGGGAGAGGACAATGTCGGCGGACTGAGCCGGAGGCTCTAAAGTTTTTAGCTAGCATAATCTCGCATGTCGAACGCCATGCCCCCTTTCAATCTGCCCATTGCAGCATTAAGATCGGGTTCAGTTGGGTCCTTTATCAAAAGGTGATTCCTGCCTAGCACCCGATATATGTCTTCTGGGGGTTCTATGTCTACCAGTCTTGTTAACTTTTCCCAGAAGTCTTTATGAAGGTGGCTGGGGCCGGCCAACGTCAAGTCGTCGACGTATGTCGAGAGAAGTAACCCGGACTCCTTGAACCAGAAGTTTCCGGGAAACTCGGCCGGAGCTCAGGCGGGAGTGTGATCCAAGTTTGGTACTTGGACTTCAGCAGTGCTTGTACGTAAGCCTTTATAGCGTCCGCTGTTGTGGTGGAGTTCCCTGGCAGGGATCCATAAGCGAGACAGTTATGAAGACCTTGTACGCTCGTGGGATTTGCTCCCAGTTCTTGGTATACTGCCGCTGCACCATGTTCGTCTTTCGCACAGTCTCCGCGATACACTATCCTACCTTTCATCTTTTGAAGGTGTTTCGCGAGTTCGGCGAACTTGACGGACGCTAGCGACATCAGCTGTCCGAAGTGAACTTTTACACTTGATCGTCGCGCCTCAGCAGCAACTTGATCGCATTCTCGGACTGAGTTAAGATCCCAAACACCGGCTTTCTCAAGACCTGTGGCTTCAAGTCGAACGGCTTCAAGGGCTTCCGGGGAAGCCAACATTTCGGCACGTGACAAGAGTCTGGTCACCATTGCGGTGATTTCAGGATCCTTCTCCTTCTTAACTTGTCCTAGGGAATGTGCGATGAGATTTTCAACATCAAGAACTTGTTCGAGGATGTCGTGACACGTTTCATCGGACTCAACAGCAAAACCTATATCTTCCAAACCAGAGAGAGGGGATATGTGTTTGGGTCGAGATTTAATTTGGGATTTGTTTGTTTTATTGTTGGATTTTTTTGTTTTCCGTCCTGGCTACTAAAATGCTGTAATTTACAGCATTTTCTTGCGAAATGTGCGTATTTTACGCGTCCGTCAACATCATCAGCATCGTTTTCAACATCCCCCGCATGTCCAGCCAACATCGCCAGCATCACCAGCAAATTGGCTTCCCGCATCTCATGGTAAAAGTGAGGATTCAATTAAAGGCGCAGGGGGGTTGAGGGGGGCGGCAGTCCACCCTTGAAGGGGGGCGGCAGCCCCCCAATGATGATCGAAAAATTAGGGGCAAAGAATCTAAGAAGTAACGGTGGCATGATGATCGAAAAAGTGATGATTCAATTAGGGGCAAAAAGTCCAGGGGGGGGGGGCGCCAGCCCCCCCCATGATGATTGAAAAAGCGGGCGGCAGCCCCCCCCATGATGATCGAAAAAGTGATGATTCAATCAGGGGCAAAAGTCTAAAAAATAGCGGGGGGGTTGGGGGGGGGGGGCGGCAGCCCCCCCCACGATGATTGAAAAAGTGAAGATTCAATTAGGGCCAAAAAAATATTCTAAAAAAAAAAAGGAGCGGGGAGGGGCATCAGTGCCTCTGTGCCAAGGCCTCATGGTACAAGTGAGGGTTCAAATACGGGCAAACTAATCCCTGCAGATCGAAAAAGTGATGATTCAATCAGGGGCAAAAAGTCTAAAACATAGCGGGGGGGTTGGGGGGGGGGGGGGCGGCAGCCCCCCCCATGATGATCGAACAACAGGGGCAAAGAATCTAAAAAGTAGCGGTCGCATGATGATCGAACAAGTGATGATTCAAATAGGGGCAAAAAGTCTAAAAAATAGCGGGGGGGTTGGGGCGGGCGGCAGCCCCCCCACGCTGATTGAAAAAGTGATGATTCAATGAGGGCCAAAAAAATATATTTAAAAAAAAA
>CAUJNA010003492.1:473962-491462 GCA_963377175.1 Effrenium voratum
GGGCTGAGTCTTGCTAGTCCCAGCCACGGGCGCCTGACCGCTGGATGAGGCAGCAGGCATTGGCATTGCCTTTGATTTCACCTTTGGTGTCGCAGCACTGAGAGCTGCAGTCATTTTGTTATGACTTTTCCGTTTGGAAGTGAGGATAAGCTTGATTTGGCCGTCCTCACCAACATCGTTCGGATCCACGGCGGCAACCTCAACGGCCTGGCCTTTCGGCCGGCTGACCTTAGGCTGAGAGCCAGGGGGCAGGTCGAAGCTGATCAAGTCCTCCTCATCCGAAGAAGAAGACCAATCAATCACATCGTTGAGGCCGCTGACGGTCGCCGCGTGAATGTCGGGCTGCATCATCTGCAAAATCTTTGCTTCCTCCTTGACGGTGTCGAGGGGGTAGAGGGGGTTTGCCTCCTTTTCAGTCTCCAGGAAAACCTCGCGCTTCGGCTCTTGCGCGGCGATTTCGTTGATCGCCTCCAACTCCCTCTCACGGACCTCATTGTCGAAAGGGTCCTCAGGGTTCTTTGCAATTGCCGGACCGCCAGTTTCCTGGGGTGTAGCGCCAACGATCGGGATAGATGTGTCAATGTTCATGTATTCCCTTTCGAGGCGGTACCAATTCATCGCCATTTCGAAGCGGTTGATTTGGCCAATGCAGTACCCGAGCTTCGCGGCGGCCACATAGTAATTGATGTAGTGTTTCCTGTTGCGCTCGGTGTCATCGGTGTGGATGCGGTCTGCCCGGGACGTGTTGGATATGAGAGTCTGGGGGTCGAGGACGGTGATCCCCGCGGAACAAACGTGCATGACCGCCCTTTGAGTCTTATAAGATTCACTCAATCCATACGTCTCAAAGTCCCGAGGTACGATGAGCACGACCTGGACCACGTCTTCCCGAAAAGCAATATGGCGTAGCCGGTCACGGACAGTCATCACCGCTCGGGCGTTCCTTTCGATGATGTCCATCGCAGCCTTCCGCTTTGCCTCGGAGTCAGTGGCCCAGCCCGCTAGGGCGGCGGGGTTGTCGATGTAACCGTTACGACCGACAACATCATTTCCAGACCAGGAGATCACGATGACGTACGGCCGGGGCTCAGGCCTTTCGGCGAGCTTTAGCATTGCCCGCTCAGCGGCATCAAGAGATTCCGCCAGTCCTTTGCCCCATGTCATTTCGGACCAGACCTCGTGCTTGTGCCCAAATAGCGTCCGCTTATTCTCCTTGATGATGGTGCCAACATCTGTCTTTGCTCCATCTTTGACCAATGCATTGAAGGAGTCGCCGAAAAACAGATAGTTGACCGCGGGTTTCCCCGGGCAGAAGAGGATATCGAAAGCCTCAGCCGGAGCCTCTTTGAGAACACCCGCAGCACCTGTCAACGATGACATAACATTCTTGGCGAGAGCCAGCGCATCGGTGCGTTCACTCATCTTGGCAAGGTCGACACCGGAGTTCACGTCCTTGACGATGAATGATTGAGTTGCCGCATCACGGAACATGTCTGACCAAGCCTCTCGGTTGGCGACGCGCAGCTCGTCGGGGATGACCTCGGCCTTCACCTTCCCATCGTGCAGGATGTAGTCCGAGCCGTAGTCAACCCGAGCGAGCGGCACATCTTTGTAGTTCCTCGCATCGAACGCCGAGCGCACCGTCTTCAGGGCCTTCTCCACAGGCAGTGCTTCAGCCATGGTCGCAACGAGAATCCGTGTTTGGACAACCTTTTCTTGAACCGACACTGCATAAGCAAAAGCTTTGTGAATCAAGTCCGTCATGATGTAAGTGTAGGATTCAGTATTTTTGAGATTCCGTCCCCTACCTTCAGCATGTTGTACAGCGCAAGAACATACTCTTCCATCAAGGTAATTGTGGAGGCAATGCATGTTGGTCTTCACGGTCCATGGTTTCTTCATAGGAATCCCATCGGTAGTTTTGACACCAACAGCACAACCATCAAATTTAACAGAAGTCATATTGTTTCGAATTACGAACTTGTCAACAGCCTTATCGTCCCAATAAGTGCAACTCCTAGGCCATTCAATAGCAATCAACGGTTTGGCAAATTCCATTGAGTTCACGAGGTCAACGAAGGCAGACCAAATTCTTTTGTAAATGGATCGATGTCGCTTCACCTTCTCTTTCGCGGTGTCATGATTCATGTTAATATGAGACCAAGCAGTTCCGCCAGTGCAAGGGATACTTGCCCATAATAAAACAGGAATGGAGCCCTTGTTGCCGATAGAACGGATATGCTTCACCTCGTCAACGACACGCTTGCGAGTTGCATGAGAAAGAATATCATCATCCTGGGTTATCCGAATCACGTGGCAGCCAAACGCGGGTCGGCGCGAAGTATCACCAAGCTTGGAATCATGTGAACAGCAAACTTCAACCAGAATACGATTAGGGGCACCCCCCGTATTCCTGGCCTCGGATTTCTCCAGGCGTGGCGAAACGGCAGCCGGCATACCTGGGACATCCAATTTGCTAGCAATATTCATGAGTTTGAGCCCTCCCTGCCACTTCTCAGCAATTGTGAAAGGCTTCGTAAGAATATCTGCAGCCTGAAGTTCGGTAGACACGTGCGTAAGCTTATAGTGTTTCCGCCTGAATTGCTCCGCCAACCAAGCAAGATTAACACGTTGGGTCTTGTCGGTATGGCGAAAGGCCGGAGATCTACCACTTTCAAGAATACGGATAGTGGCCTGGTTGTCCTCGAGAAAATTGCCTTCGAAAGAACCATTGTTGATAAGAGTCACACCCTCGCTACCAACACGTTCATCCCCAACATACTCAAAGTCGGTAAGGTTGTCCCTGATCTCTTTGGCCTCGATTCCGAGGTCTGCCTCGCCGGCCCCCCGCATGAAGAAATACGTCTTGCCTGTCCATGCGGAGTCGGTTTGGCTTCCTGGATCATTTGGGCAAATTCGAGAAACTTTGAGATTGATGTTGCCATCGTTGAAGAGTTGAACCGTGTATCTGGTGCTGGACAAGGCCTCGGTTCTAACCGGGCAGTCGTCGTTCGATGGAACAAACAACTGGGTTCTTCTTTTGTTGTGAACTCTGACTACATATCCATTGATCGTGTCGTTGATCCAATAATCGGAAGTTCTTGATGGGGTGAGAGTGCAAGTTGGGTTTTCTGTACCACCCCCCGCCGACTGTATGATCTCCCAGAGGCAGGAAGACGGAAGTCCAACAGCACGCAATGCCACATTGGCTGCAATCACCTCGGCTTCCGTGGACGACATCGCAGTGGAAGTCTGCTTTTTAGAAAATGCAGTCAGAGGATAGAAGGTATTAGGGCCAATCAATGCAAGAAAGCACCCTGATGTACTGCGGGAGTCATGTTCGCCAGCATGATCTGAGTCCGCAAACAACCATAGTCGGGTTCGTGATGAGGGGTCACCAACGAAACCGTGCATCTTCCGATCGACTGTGGTATGGATATAGCACATTAACCGGAAGAGCGCCTGGTCGCAATCGACGGACCACTTGGTAACGCGAGAAGCCAGTCCCTGGGTCGCTCTCAAGAGATCAAAACGGGCCATTCGCGCCTTTGGTGGGTCTTGCAATGCGGTCATCCTGAAATGGAGTGGAAACCTTCTTGAATTGAACATTGCCCCCGCAAGCTCAACATACTTGTCAAGGCATTGTTTAAGGAATCCGGTCATGTCATAGGTAACCAGCGTGACGGGCTTGTCCATGCAAGGTTGGTGCTGGAACAGTTCATCGAGGTACGAAAAACCTTTGGCTCGATTGGCTTTCTTGGCGGACGTCTTGTCCCTAAGCTTCTTCACGGCCGCAGCCGCTAGGCGGGCATTTCCAACGTTTTCATGAAAGAAATACGTAGTCCCAACCCAAAGAAAAGGAACAGTCTGAATCTGATCATCGTCTTCATCGAAATGCCAATACTGCTGAGCAGCACCATCTTTATCAAAACATGGACTGCACTCTGTATACCGCGTCCCGCCCAACCCAATCTCTTTGGCAACACCGTTAGGCGTGCGGCGAAATTTGCGCCTTGGCTGCTCGTGTTGACAAACAACCACGCCATGTTCTGGATAGTGTTCCCAGTAATCCTGAGTTCGGCGAGCTGCGGCTGCATTCTTGTCGGATGGATCCTCCAGGTCATGATTGAAAACATGAGCGAAAGGATGATGGTCAGGCGAAAGTTGAACCTTCTCCGTGACAACATGTTCACATCCGAGGTACCTACCAACAGCCGAAGGTGGGTCCATATCAATCTTGGAAGAAATGAGTTCCCAACCTTTTGCAACATTCTGAACCGGTCCCGACATCTTGAAGTCGTCGACGTACACTGCGAGCAGGAGTCGAAGTTTCGGATGCCAGAAAACTGAAGGCCAGGCTCTAAACGAGACGGAAACCAAGGGACAAGAGGATGTCTTCGCAGTGCTTCTCCCATAGACCCCCCGAATCCGGGTGGCCGTAAAGAGCAAGAATGAGCTGCACAACTGGATCGCTATACTTTGAGGCCCAACCTTTCGGCCAGCGATACTTTGGAAGGCGTACCCATGTCTTGATTCCCTTGTATAATGCTTGCGTATATGCCTGTCGCCCATCGGATTGTTGGGTGCAGTTGCCAGGCATAGCTCCATACGCATCGATTGCTTTGGCAGCTTCCATGGTGGAAGGGGCCGATCCAAGTTCAGCGAATAAAGCTTGCTCAGCATTTTCGTCTTTAACGTTGTTCCCCTGAAACACAGTCCTCCCCTTAAACTTGCGAAGAGGGTTTCCCTTTTGAAGTTCACTCCCTTTCTCAACACAGATTTCGAAGATTTTGCCAACATGGACCTTTTCACTTCTCCCCTTTGCTTCTTTGACCACCTGCGACCATTCACGCACGGTATTGTAATCCCATGCGCCCTTGCTCTCAAGGTTGTGCCACTCCACGTCAATAGACTTTTGAGCATCAGCGTTGCTTTCAATCTCCTTCCGCCCCACTGGTCTAGCAACCATAGCATGAATAACGGGGTGAAGATGAGCTTGAAGAATTTTGCAACGATGTTGACCGATTTCGGGATTCGCAGAAAGTGCAGGCAAAACCACAACATCCAGCGCGTCCTCAACGGTCTCCTCTTTAGAATGGTCCCCAACGCAAGGTGCAACAGGCATAAGAGGAATGTTTGAAAATTCATCTTCCAATCCTGCAGTGGTCGCCGGCCTAGCCTTGGATGAAGAAGCTTCCGGGTCCTCGGAGACGGGCTCATCGAGCAAAGCCTCGCGAGCCTTCTCTCGTTCGTCTTTGATGATGGCGAGTCTCCGCTGTTTTGTTGACATTGTTTTCCAAAGAAAAGGTGGAATACTGTCGGGTTTGCTCGATCCTGAATACCTTCGGGCTTTCACACCCCCCGCATCGTAATGAGCACCTCCATCTTTGGGAACAAAGGTGTCCTTGCTGGTCTTCAAATCAATAACTTTGACCATTTCCTCCGACGCGGGTCCCCTTTTGGGGGAATCTTTGATCAGCTTTCCGAGGTTTTCAGCGAGTTCCTGATCATCGATGTCATCCTGGCCTGGCATCTCTGCCGGCAAATCCTCCTCCAAGAGCGGCGCATCCAATGCAGCTGGATCGGGCGTCTCAGGAGCGTATTCAAGCCCCGGCATAACGCCGTTCATGTGCAATAAGTGCCGTTCGACCATTGGAAAAGAGAATTCGCCATCCGGACATTTGATTTGATTTACCCTCAAAGGAGCAATAGGTTGATCATAGTCCTTCTCCATCAAATCTCGCAAAGGAATAACGAGAAATTCATGACGCCAAAGAAAGTCAGGATGGATGGGATACCCCAGAAATATTCCAGCCCTGGAAGTAGGTTCAAACTTCAAAGGCTTGTTGGGTCGATTCCTCGGGCCGGTCCAAAAGTTGACTTGACAACCAAAGGGCAAGTATGGACCGGGAAAATCTTCTCCAAAACGTACCTTCCATGGTGAATAATAATCTGGGTGGTCCGTGATGTTATGCGCCATGCAATAGTGTTTGGCGGCATGTGGCCAATACGAATGATGCAAACCAGCTTGTTCCAGGTTGGTCCTCGTGCCCTCGATAATCGCCCTGACGTTCCTCTCAGCAATAGCATTTGTTTTGGAAATGTAGTTTGTACTTTGAACATGCTTCCATTCCAATTGATCTGCCGCTTTCACAAGTTCAGGAGCCCGATCACTGTAAAACACGTTCACGGTTTCCCCGGTGCGGACAAAGTGCTTGAATGCCATCACACACTGATGAGAGGTTTTCCGTGCTGCTGGGTAAACATAACGGAAGTCAGTGGCAACATCTCGAACAACAAGTGCAACTCTAGATTGGTCAATGCCGATTTCACGATCATCTGATGTAATAAGATGGTCCGCCGTGAGGTGATCACCAAACTTCTTGGCCTCGACTTGAGTGGAACCTCCCTTCTGTCTTGATGGATATTTGTACATCTTCGCCCTGTTGCAAGTCTCACAAAAGGGATTTTTGGGAGTGTGACACATCAAGTGCTGGAGTGAGGTCGCCTCATCACGCAAAGCTGCTTCACGACGTTCTCGAGGGGCGTCCTTCAAAATAGGCTTCGACACAAAATCGGAAGCGATGACCTTAGGCGCATCTTCGGAGGGAATGTCATGGCACTCTTCAATGACCTCACCTTCCGGTTGGCTAATGGTGTCCTCAAGCAAGAAGTCATCGTTCCCCAATTCATCCCCATCATCCTCATTGGTCACAAGCACCTCTTCAACAGCTTCGGGTTCCTCGTCAATGACCAGAACTTCATCATCGATTTCAATGGGAGCTGATGGTAATGATGTAACCTTTGGAATGCTCTGTGACAAAGCTGGAACAGCATTATGAGTTGCTGGGGGAATGAATGGAACATTGTCTTTGACCTCGAGCTTGATGCGTGAACCATCCGGAAGTCGAAAATAAGGCCTGCTGTGGGCTCTCCAAACGAAATCATATCCGTCCCTGAGGCATCTCATACCCACGGATAACACGGATGGAGCCTTGTCAAGAACATATGGCCGAACAACACTATCGGTCTGTTGGATCTTGACCCTGGCCTGCTTGGTACCAATGATATTCCCATTAGCTGTGGAAAATTTCAGAGGCTGAGACGATTCGTAAATACATCCCATCTCCGCATCGGTTCCCGATAGCAAGTCCTGAGAAGCTCCTGTATCTGCAATCCACGGAATGTGAGAAGAATCCATTGTCATTCGAGCAACAGCAGCTTTCCCCTTTTTGGGGGAGGTCACGGACTTCTCTGGCTCGGCCGTTAGGCCTGCGGGGATGCAGGAATCACAACCGAAATCAGAGTCGCATTGAAATTTGCAAGGAGTCTTCGTGCCTTTGAGCAAATCCTTCGTCATAGCTTCATGCATGGTGCCGATAAGAATTGCGTCAGAGACGGCTCTCTCATCGAACTTCGGAACATAATCAACAGGAAACTCGTGTGCAAACCTTCTCGACGAGGCAGTGTAGGGCCAAAGCTCGCCGTCAGTCTCATAGTTCGAAATGGATGGGTAATCAGAAAATTGCACGCATTTCTTGATGCATGGCATACACTGGAAAACATCGTGAGTCACACTAGGCAAGCAAGGATGCGAGGCGACCGAGTCGAGGGTCGCGGCGCACACCATCGCCTGGAGGAGGCACACCGCAGCATTGCTGCCTTTTGACGATCGCGGAGACTTGAGGGACTGAGAACCCTTTGAATCTTTCGAATCTTGAGAAGAAGGCCTGCTCTCCTTCTTCCCCTTTTTCTTTTTCTTGTCCCTTGGCGACGTCTTGGGGGTGTCTCCACTAGCGGTCTTCTCGGCCTTTGGGGCTGGAGCTGCCTTGGAAGTTGCGGGGTGCTGCCATGGGCAATCCTTCCCTCTCTCACATCTGCTCGCTTTGAAGAACTTGCACACCTGGGGTTTCGAACCAGGAGGGCTCTGCGAACGATACTTCCTTGGCGTCTGGGGTCTGGACCCGCCCTTCTTGCCTTTCCCCTTACCTTTCGGTGCCTTAACATGTTCGAATCGGCAGTCTGAACCATAGGTGCACTGGCCAGTTTGAAATTTGATGCACACACCCTTGGGGACTCCAGGAACTGCAGGGTTGTTCGATGGAGTCCTGCCACGCCCCGTTGTGTTGCTTGACATAGCATCCCGCATGTGAACAAGCCTCTTGCGCTCCAAATAATTCCTCGATGCGTCAATCAAGAATTTATAGGAGTGCTTTTCCGTACCTTCCTCAGCTCGCTCATACTCATTGAGATCATGACTGAGGGGCCGAAACTTTCGAATCTGGCGGTGGAACAGTGCCCATTCCAGCGATGACCGTGTCCCATCTCGTCATGAAATTTCTGAGGTCCTCGTTGATGAGCTGGACAGAGAGCAAGTCCTCAAAGTCGTAAATTGCACCATGTTTGATGTTCGTGCTGAAGTGCTTGTGAACCATCAGAAGAATTTGGCGCCCCCTCGCATAGCGTTTCTCCTTTGCTTCTTGTTCTTTGAAAATGTCCACTTGCCGCGCGAGGTCGCCCTCCAAGATATTCGTCAACGCCGATGCCAGCTTTGCATCAAGATGGACAAACATTCCTGAATCACGAAGGACTTCAACAGTTTGGCCTGGGATCCAAGTTGCCTCAATCCATTCGAATGCCTTTTCGGGTTGGTCGGAAGTAGCAACAACAGCATCCCTAACTTTGATCCTCCAATTACGGTACTGTTCGGGCTTCGGGAATCGGGGAATCTGAATTCTGTCACCCTCCTTTACACGAACGCGTTCCGCTGTCGGATCGCTCGAATTACCTAAGTGCTTCAGTAGCTTTCGTCGAAAAGATTCATCCGATGCAGTTGAAGTTGATGATGAAGATGACGAGGGAGAAGACGACGGATCTCGTCGCCGGCGTCGGCTACGGTCCTTCTTCTTTTTCTTCTTATTCTTCTTTTTCTTGTCCTTGTCATTTCCACCATCACCATCATCGCAAGGCCAACCGTCTCCGGTAGCAGCATCGTCCACGGCCCCGGCGGGAACGGATCCGTCTTTGCCGTAGGGGTCGTTCCCGACTTTCGTCCAACTGTGCGAGGAAGCATTCGAAAGTCCGGGTGGAGATGCAGCCAAAGGAACTGTCGGGATAGCCAAGGGGGTAGCTGGTGCCTGCTGAACAGGAGGCGCAGGGGCTGGAGCAGGTTGAGCAGGCGGTTGCTGTTGATTCTGCACCATCTGCTCGACCATAGCCCTTAGCTCTCTGATCTGCTTCTCCTGCTCGCTGATCGTGTTCATGGCGTTTTGGTACTTCATCTCGGCTTCCCTTTCTGACTTCATGGTGTTCGCACGCTGCTCCGCATTCATCTGAATCTCGCGTCTCATGGCCTCCGACTGGCTTTGGAGACCGGCAATGATCTCACCATGCCTTGCCTCCGCCAGCTGGGCGACCATGGGACCGGTGTCCTGATTCACGAACTGGTTGAATTGGGCATTGTTCTGGGTAGCGTTGATCTGCTGATAATTCGTCACGTCCTGGTTGATCGTCATTGATGGATCGAGGTGGACGTTCGCAACATGTTGGTTGAACTGATTCATGGACTGTGGCATAGGGTTTCCCCTTGCGAGGTCGGTCTGGGGGTCGTACATGACGATGTCACCATGCCGATGCCGATCTGATCCTACAGGAGAAGGAGATCGAGCACCAGACCGCCCAGCCCTCCCCCGGTCACTCCGGGATCGAAGTGATTCGGGGCCCTGACTGCTCAGCGCTTGTCCCTTCCTGATGAGCTCCCTGGCCACTTGGGAGTTTGCTCGACTAGTCGGTTCATATTGCGAGGCGTCTTCATCGCCTGCTGGCTCACCAGGTGTGGGACGCACCTCGGTATGGGGTAGTCCAGGGTCGCCATCCATGGCGTACAACTCTGTACAAAGAGCCGCTTACGGCTGATAACCTATAGAACAGGTTAAACAACCGGGAAGGGTCACAATTGGACCCTGTACTCAGCGCGCTTTTTCCTTGAGCCACGTGCAGTCGTAATGATGAGACTGCACAAGTGAGACATGCATGCATTGGGGTTTACATGGTTGATAAATACATCACGTTGCAAACTACAAAAACCAACTGGGAAAGCAGAGGATGCGAAAAGCCAAAGCCAGAAAGCCTCCAAAAGCCACAAAGCCAAAAAGCCAGCGGAACTGGCAATGCAGAGGATGCGAAAGAGAGGAACTGTGAATGCAGAGGATGCGAAATGAAAAGCCACAAAAGCCACAAAAAACCCACGTAAAAGCCACAAAAGCCAAAAAGCCACCCACCCTGAAAAAAATAAGTCCTAAAAAAAACGAAAAACTCCTAAAAAAATGGCCCTCCTATGTGTTTTAGCTGCTGCTCACGTTAACGGTGGTCGAGAGGCAATGGCACTTGAACAGGCATCGCGGAACGGGTCCTATTGTCGGATACAGTGCACGGGCAACTGTGAGACACATGCCTTCAGGATAGAAAGCGGTCTTTGCGGTTTTGTTACCTGCTGCAAGCGAGTGATTAAACCTTTTCTCATGCACACTTGAATGCACATAGTGCGGATGCGAGCGTGCTATTGCTAGTCATCAATTTGCATAGCTTTTTGATGGGGCAACCGTTGCTGTCTTTTAGACCTAGGGCACAACCGTGGAAGGTCGCTGGGGTGAAGACCTGTGCGTATTCCCTAAAGAATGCAACAACATCATCCCTAGCCCAACTGTCGCAATCCCTTAGCCATTCAAACGAAACACTACCCCCCTGATGGAGGACAGTCTCAGCGTGACGTCTGAATCTGGAGAACAACTCTCTGGACTCTCTAACATGTTGCTTCACTTTCTTTTTGAATTGGCTTCCTATCTTGGCCTTGTTAAGACGTTGCCATGCTGATCCGGATGTGTAGGGAATTGCGGCCCAGAGATTGGGCTTCTCACAACCTTCTATCTGTGACTGCAATTGGATTTCTCCTTCATCGGTGCTCAGGTCGATGAACTCTTTAGCCAGCCTAACATGTGGTATGCCTAGACCTTCAAACACGCGACCCATGTTGGACGCTGGTGAACATGCGTATTCAAACATCACAGGCAACTTATCCATGAGTGCCTGACGTTTGCGGGATTGCTTGGGCGGCGGAGTTTCAACCTCTGCTCGGCACGGCATGCCAAAAATTGGCAATGTATCTGGACGACCGTTCTTTGACGCTTCGGTGAGAGGTGTCGGCGGTACGGACTCTAACATCACGGCTGCACCTGTGGTGATAACACGATCGGACTGAATGGGTTTTAACTTGAACACTGTGAACCCGGTCCATGAATCCCCAAGTGAGCGATTCGGTCGGCTACCAAACCAACCATCGTGGATGTTGTCTGCCTTGCCTCCCTGAAACACGGCACGGGTGGTGTGAGCTGCAGTGAACCTTTCTGGGGAAACGGGGCAATCATCGACCTCCTTTGGGGTAAAAAGATTTTTCCTTGGCATGATATGGTACCTAACCAGACAATTGGCATTTTGTTTGAACACCAAAAAATCTTCGCCTTGCGATGTAGCGGCTGTCGCTGGCGCGGAATCGAAAAATGAGGCACCGGGTCTTGAGGGAGCTGGCTCCCCGGCTTCGGCTGCATCAATACGTCTTCTGCACTAACTGCGATCTTAGGATCTTTATCATGTTCGGATGCGTGGATTGCTCTGGCTAGCTCCTCATCCCCTTCAGTATGAACAGCGGGAATGGGTTCCTTAGACTCAATTTTGGCAGCGCTTTTTGCAGCCCTATCTGCAGAAACAAGCTCGGAGAACCTCTTCTTGCATTCAGCACTGTGAATCTTGGAATGACCAGTGCATGCACGACAACCTGGCGTTTCCTTGAACTTGGTGATCCTCTCAACAGTTATGTCCACGGATTTTGACTTGACAGCGGATGGAGTCGGCGGGGCCCCAAAGGGTGCCTCTCGCAGGGGCAAAGGTGGGGGATCTGACCCTTCTGTCTTGCCTCCATGCAATGCTCTATCTGCTGCTGCTGCGATCGGAAAGCTTGGCGGTCCGCCTTCAACGAACAATTCCGGTTCAGGAACGTCGTGAACGGAAATGGAACCATCTTTACGGAAGGCTTCATAGTCCATGACCTTGACCACGTTACGGTACCGCAACCCCGGATCGACCCTCCAACCCAAAAAGAGCATGTTCGGATCGAGAGTGCGCTTGCCAGGAGTCTTAGTTCTGTACCAAACCAATTGCCCGAAACAGCATCTCTTCCCCTGGAACTTTTCCTTTGTGAGAGCTTCCCATTGGGTTTAACCGGGGCTGAATGGAGCAGGCCTGTCGAACGACATGGTGAGGCACGCAAATGGGTAGCTAAACGTATGCAACGAATAGGGCAACCCTGATTGCAAGTGGATGCTGCGACAGCATTCCTTCTCTTCACGGATGTCGCGCTCCAGGATAGTATTGTGAGGCCACCTGTTAGGCAAGCTTGTCTCCGGGACGAGACCGACTTCATGGGCCGCTCCTTCGAGCTCTCCTGCCGCATCCATTTTTATTAGACATGCTGGCGGCGAATCAGTGGCCCGAAGGCCCATGAACTGACGGAAATCTTAACATGCGCTTGTGTGTCTCGCCTACTCACGGGGTATGCAAGACGAACGCCTGGGAAAACACCACGTGCTACATGGTGGGATTTGATTCCTCCGAAACCTACTCCGAGATGTTCATCGCCCATGGCAAGAATCACAGAATCGGTAGCCAACTGTTGAACTGGTGCGGTTGGGACGTCGACATTGTCGTCTGACCTGGCATCCTTTTTGTGCGCTACTCTTGCAGAAGTGGTCTTTGAGATGGAACACACTTTGCAAAATGGGTTCTTAAGGAAATGGGACCTCATGTGCTCGGGAGACTTTGCTTGCTCCTTCAACGCCGTAGCATGTGTTGGGTCACCTTCCCCAAAAGCGATCAATGGAAGTTCATCCTCGGGAGGAGGGGCCTCCTCAGCCGCTAACATGTTCACAGGAACCTGATCCAGCTCACCGTCATCTGACGCTTGGCACGAGTCATCGCATAAAGAAACGACATCGTCTTCGGCCGCGCTCATAGCAGCAGCTTCAATCGGCCAGAGGTGAGTTGACGACTCTGCCAACTTGGGCTTTACCACCTCATCATACTGGGGAACATATTCCACTACCCTAGATGCATTAATGCGTGCGTTGCGAGGCACGTTAATCTTACATCTACTGAGTTCCTTTTGGGGAACAATATGGAACATTTTCACGTGGATCCCAAATGAAAAGGTGTCCTTGATCCATCACAGTCTTCCCGATGGATTGCGCTGGTGGGCAATCACAGAGGACGTAGACCTGCTCTTCAGCGGGTATCACTCGGCTGTCCTCGAACCCTAACGAAGTAGTGCCTTGTTGGCGCCCCCAGTCGCAAAACCTACGGGTGTGCTGCTCTCGCGCACGCACTTGATCATGTTGTTATTCAAAGCTTGACGTCCGATCAAGTGTCTCCCTGCGGCCCGGCAGTATCCCAAAGCCAGCTGATGCGACTGTCGTCGGAAGCAACGAGTGCCATTGCCGGAATGAGCTGGGCAACAGCTGCACTTGCCTTTGGCGGCGGCGGTGACAACAGGCTTTTGGGCTTGGGACCAGTGTATTTGTTGGTGTCGCTGTGGAGAAATGCACATTGCTTGGCCTTGCACGAATTATAGGCATAAAACATGCATGGGGTCTTTGATTTCTCGGCCGCGGTCATACTGGCTGTCTTGCTGATGGCCTTAGACCTAGGGGTTAGGTTATCGTTCGAACCACCCATACCTGATTTTGGGGGCTGGTGCTGCATTAGCTTTAGGAGGAGGCGGCTTTGGAGCTTCCACCTTCGGCGCAGGGGCTGCAGGAGTCTGCTGATCAGCAGATTTATCCTTCTTACTCTTCTTATTCTTCTTGGGCTTGTCTTCGCTGCTGGCGGCAGGCATGGCATTAGGATTATTCCCCTGGGACATAACGGCTGGCTTGATTTCAAGACTTTTGTCAAACTCATCCCTGTTCCGCTTGTCCTGATGGAGTTCCAAAGCTAGATCAACCTTGGACCACAACCATTCCGGCTTCCTACGATGGCTGCCGATAGGGGCTTCCCTTGCCTTTTCAACCTTAGGCTTCAGCGCGGTGCAATTTTCCAGCTCATCCACCAGGTGATCAAACAAGGTTGTTTCTTGGGTTGTTCTGCCACGGGAATTGCGGTTAGCACGTAAACGTACTTTTTGCGAAAGGCATCCAAGTCAGCAAGGGACGGGCCTGCCAGAGACAACTGTAACAGGTTGCGACCTCCTAAGGTTCCGATCCTACCTCGTTCCAACTGGAAATGCTTGAAGATGGCACGCGACATGATTCTCCCTACGGGCATCCCACCTCACGAGATTCTCTCTTGTTCAACCATGTTCTGAAACAAGAGCCCGAACTTACCTTTGCGGCAGGTTTTAAGGAGCTTTGCGGCTACTTCACGATCTAGGCGGGAAGCGCTTGTCCGCGATGAGCTCCTGCTCAGAGGAGGACATGCATGCTTGGGCCCGCTGGTATACTTCGTCTCCGGGGGTCTTTTGGAGTCGACCGATGGCCATCAAAACTTGGTTGACGAAGCCTCTAGCCTGACCCGCGTTCTCCGGAGGGATGGTAGTACAAGATCCTTGAGATCCTTGACACGGACAACGGACCCCTCATATGCGGCGTGATCTACGGCGGTCATGCCTACACTGGGATCGGCAGCTTGAGACGGGTTTGCATTGGGGAACTGGCCAGGGCCTCCCCCGCCTCCCCCACCACCATTCATGGTGAGGTATGGGCATTCCGTGTCTTCATGACTGCCGCCGCAAACTCGACATTGCGGAGCATCGTCATCTCCATCGGAGTCTGATGATGAGTCGGAGCTTGCGGCCGATGGCGCTTGTGGGGATGATGAGTACAACCCTCCCAACATTGTGATTGCGGCCGGAGGCGGAGGTGGCGGAGCCACTTGATTAGCAACCAATTGGGAAAGCTGCTGAACCATTTCCGCTAGAGCCGTCACTTGCACTCTCACATCTTTTTGATCCCTTGTGCCGTCTCTATCCAAACCGCTAGCCCTTGACGTGCCGGGGGCTGCGTCTCCCAGAGGACGCTGCTCCTAGCAATGCCGGATGACCAACGGGATGTTGACTTGTAGCAACCCCAACAGGGTCCCTTGAATCAGCTGGGGCATCGTGACCGAGTCCTGAATTTTGAACAGGACCACACGGAGGGTCGGGGATAGCACTTGGAAAAGCATTCCCTTGCGATGCGGCAACACCGGAGGCATCTTGTGAACCTGAAACCTGGGGTGCTCCGACCGGCTGATGGGTTCCTGGAGGAATTGCGCCCTGACCCCGTAGCTGTTTCGGCTATTGTTGCGGCTTTTGGCGGGGACTCTTGAATCGGAACAGGGGTCGCACGAGCTTGTTGGGTGAGGGCTGCAACAACACGTTCGAGATCACCAGGTCGTTGATGCATCACAGAATTTTCCTGGGACAATCCACGAATGGTATGCTCTTGACTGGCAATTGTTTGTTCCCTTTGCGAGATTGCCTGTTGAGCCTCCTGAACGATGCGTTGAACCTCCTGCTGAGCGTCCTGTTGAGTAGCATTAACAACCTGCCGCGCGTTCTCAACATGGCCAATGGCTTCCTGTCGAGTCTGCTCGATTAGTTGTCTAGCTTGAGTTGTGCTGTTTGCACAGCCTGCTGGGCTTGCGAAGGTAGCTGAGCCGATTGAACCCTAACGTCTGACACTTCCCTTACAGCCTGTTCCCTGACCCATCCGGCCTCTTGTCTCGCCTGGTCGGCGGCTTGCTGTTGGTGCAAGGCGTGATTGGCTGCCTGAGCAGCGAGGTCGGATGCTCGATGAGCTTGCTGCACCGCAGCTCCAGCAATAGCCGGCACGTCACGCATCGGGTCGGGTAGTTGGGAGCCCTGAGAAGGAAACTGGATGGCTGGGAAACCTTCGGATGATGTGGGTTCTGGACCACTTGGCGATGGTCGTGTTTGGGCGGCACGTTGAGGTGTGGAAGTGCGCATTGTGGACATTGCTGCGGGAACCATGGCAAGGTCAGGACCTTCACCCTCTGAATCCCTGTTTGGGGTTGACCTTGAACGGGGCTCTGAGGGCGGGGATAAACCTGTCGAAGTCATGGCGCAGCAACGCAATTTTGCACACACACGAAGCCAGCTCCACGCGCTTTGAGCAGCGTGTCAAAAGGTGCTACGTGGGGAACGCCCGGGATTGGCAGCTGGTTGCGAAGCGCTCAAGTGTACCACTCAAGAAAAGTCGCCCTGCTGCTATGCACCTGTTGAATTCTGTACTTGTACTTGTACTTGTGTGTTGATTTGTTCGCAATCCCGCACTCTGGTGCTCTATCAAGGGATGTCACCAAGCTGCTAGTGAAAAGTCTGCAAATCGAGTGCCTGTAGCTGCAAAGATGCTGTACCGCGCAACGTGACGGTTTTAACGGCTTGCAAAGAAAGGCTATCGAAGGACCCGACTGCGGGGCAGTCGGGATGCAGAACGATGGAGCTCCTCGAGATAGTTCGAAGGGTGTAGGCCACTCGCCGCCGGAATGAAATTGCGATTCCTGGACTCGATGAATTCTCCAATACTTTCAAGCGCGTTGGCGAATCCGCTTGGTCCAAAACGGGGAAAATTGCGAAAGGCAGCACAGCCGGTTTTCTGTGCTTCGCGGACGATGGCAGATTGGTCGTCCACGAGAACGTGGACTCCCAGGCCTTGGAGGGCGTCCGCTTTTCCACCTCGGCCCAGCTTCTCGTGGACGATCTTGATCTGAGAGAACTGGAGCCCTGCCGTCCTTGCGTGTTCCAACGCAACCTGAAATTCACGACGTCGCTGTTCACTGGCTGCTCGACCGACAAATGACAAGCGTATTCCTGAGTGAACCTCACAAGGTGCTCGATGATCTCCGGGTTGAGATAAGGACCTTGTTGTTCGACGTCCAATACCCCGTGCCAATCCAGAGCAATTGTCAAGCGCTTGGGTGGCGCGGGCCGCACAGGCGGCGGTGGAACTGGCGGCGACCTTCTCGGTGGCGATCAAAGCGTGGGCTGGCCTTGGAAGTCGCAGCGCTTGTAGCAGCTGTTTTAACGACCTGGGGCGGCGGCTGCTTGACGATGTACCCTTGTGGTGGGTTTGAACCGGACTTGCTTCTGGGTTCGGCCTTGTTCAGACCGCGCGGAGGCGCTTTGTATCCGAATGCACTCTGAGTCCTGGTAGGAGACCTTGCTCGAGGAGGGGATTTTGTAGGGATAACTGCTTTTGCCGGAACCGAAGGAGCTGCACGAGGAAGTTCCTTGGGCAATGGAGGCTTGCTGCCAAAAATGATCTTTGGCGCGGCCTTTGTCGGTGGCTGCTCTGTTGTTCCTATCCTCCTGCTATGCAAAGCAATAGGCTCAGTATGTGCCGGTGCCTCGTATACGCGCCGAGGCACGTAAGCCGACCTGCCCGTTCGGAGAGAT
>CAUJNA010003492.1:498962-518962 GCA_963377175.1 Effrenium voratum
CTGCAGCGCCAGGAGGTCGGCCGGGGCCTAACCCGCCCGACTCAGAGGCCCAAGTGCTACCCTTTTCGGGGTTGGTGAAAAAGGGAAGCGAAACGGGACACCGCCCTTTTTGAGAGCTGCTTTTATTCAGAGACCATCCCAAAACGAGACACTTGAAAAAGTATCAAATCGAAGTTTAAGACATTCGCGAAGAGTATCCCCTTTGAAAACGAAGGACGGGTGAGCGAGGTCATGGTCTGAGACCCTTATATATATATATATATATATATATCATTCAGGGCCAGGACTGATGACCATCCCTGCAAGTCAAGCCAGTTGAGCATGGCATATTTTGTGGGCTTCACAAACACGACCCTCTTGCGATTCTGACTTCCAAAGTTGTGAACTCGAGCCCTTTGGCTCCTGTTCCTTGGATTTGGTTTTCGTAAAGTGTTGCGTCATAGACAAGAGGGGCTGAGCCATGGCAAAACTGAGTGCTGAGGCCCCTGCACATCCTCATGCTCAGAGAAGAGCTCAGTGAGGAAACGAGGCAGCAACCTGAAATTGGATGCACTCTCCTGCCTCCTTGGCTTTCGGACCATGATGCAAAATCCCCCCCCCCACCACCCACCCACCATCCCAAGAATGAAGGAAGACTTCCAGAAAGCTGGAAAAACTCCGCCCAGCCGAAGCCAGCGACTTCCGCGCTGCCCAAACCCCCCGCTCTGGCCACCGACTGGCTGGCCGGGGGCCCGCGCCCAGCGGCGGCGCCGCGCCCGCTGCCCGCAGCGTCGCCCAGCATGGTGTACGTCCTTGGACCAACGGTTCCCAAAGCCAGGTCCCCAAGGGTGGCCCCGCTAGAAATGGGAAGGAAGCCACATCTCACACAGTTGGCACATAAGAAACATGTCCCATCATTTCTGCTTCGGGAGATCCTACGGACAGCCCCGACAAACGTTTGCCATCAAAGAATCCATGCCGCCAGCCAACAAAACCAACCAACTCCACACTCCGCACTCGTACTCTTGGGCACCGACTTGCCAGAGCCCGTGTGGCCATACGCAAACACGCACACGTTGTAGCCTTTCCTGGGCATGGGCCACCATCCGGGGCTGTCCGTGAGAGCGGCAAGCCCACTCGGAGCCCAGCAATGAACTAACCACCAGATTGCGACCGAACTCGGCGAAGAACTTTGCCTGAAGTTCCAGCGTGTGCGCAAAGGCCACGTGGCGCCTGAATTCTGGCTTCCCGACCTGCGACTCCGCAGCTTCTTGCTTCTTCTGCCTCAAGGACCCAGGGGAAGTTAGCACGAAGCCGATTCTTTGAGCCTGCCCGGGTCCCAGAGTCCCCTCCCGTTGCCCCACCCAAAGGAAGCTCACCGAAAGTTGCCCAAACGCTGACGTTTGAAAACTCAAAGGAAGAATATAGGCTGAATATAGGAACCCGAAAAGCAGGGCCCAGCACCAAAGCGCTCCCAACGAGGCCGCAGGCTCTGCTTGGGTGAGCTTGTCGGTTCCGCTGTCAGTGGAGCCGGCAGAGCGGGCCGTGTTCTGGCAAGGCAGGATGCGGCCAATCATTCAGGAGTCTAAAGGCGTGTCCAAAAAATAGAAAACAAGCCTTGATTGCACCCCACTTGAAAGCGGTGCAAAGTGTCGCCAGGGTCCACACCGCTTTTTGGTGGTGGTCCAGGGAAGATGAAAAGTTTAACATAAGACTAATCAGTTCAGTCTGTTTGGCAACACCCAATGGAAGCCAAGCAATTCGTGCTAACACCCCTGCCTGGGCTCCCTTCCAACGCGAGTCAAAGACTTGGTCCAAGGTGTACTGCTTCTTGTCGCGCCTGTGCTGTCCCATGCTCGTACTGCACATAGCGCCCGACTCTGAGGCTTTAGCCCGTTGAAAATCCCCACGGTTTGTCCATCGAGGTAGGTTTCCACGCCTCAGCACGTGCATTTTCCACGCCAAACGAGCTTCTGCGCATGCTTGAAACCATGCCAGACAAGCTTCTGGGGGAGCAGGTGGAGCAATCCCTGCCTCATAAGCTAAGGTCGCCACCGTCACGTTCGCTCTCTTCCTTCGGCAGCTTGGGCCGAATGCGCGCCACCACCACGACGGATGCTGTGGCCTCGCACCGGAAATGGATGTGTCCACGAAGGAGTACCCCAAACATGGGTGGTTTTCCCGTCGGCTTCCTAAGCCCTAAACCACCAAAAAAGGTACCCTCAAAAAAGGTACCCTCGAAAAAACGAATGCTTGGGAGACCTTGCCCGAGGATTTCCGCACCTGCCTCTGCTCCTCCTTCCAAGTTGGCCTCAACCGACGAAAGGAACCACACATCCGGCAGCATGGATCTCGGAAGAAACGCAGCGACTGGTCGCCACATGTCGCCAGCATGGAGTGCGAGACCCTTGTTGAAACTGCCCTGCTTCTTTAGGTTGTGATAGGCATACACATGCACAGTTGGATGGACGCAGTAAATTTGAAAACCAGCTTTGCTGCCCCAAAGCACACCATTCCCATGCCTGTTTCACTTTCAAGGCCCTGTTGTGGCTGCTAGCATCTTAGTTACCATCCCGACCCAGCAGCCCATAGGGTGCAAGCCTGTGTGGTCGCACGTGCTGGGGGTCGCTTTTGCGCGCCCTGCACCACCATCTTGTTCGCCTGGGGAAGAGGAGACGAGCCGCGGCTCACAACCAGCAGCTCCAATTTTAATGACGACCCAAATTACCCGAGCTGAAGCCAGGGTCCCCGCCGGCATGGTGGAAGCTCGATTGAGCTGCCGCTTCATCCTGGCTATCCTGAGAAGTGTTGGTCTGACTTGGGCCCCCCCCCCTTGTTGAACATTTTTGGGGGCGCACGACTTGGCACAACATGGCCGTGGCTCAGAATCAGAAGGCACGAAAGGCTCGGGAAGGCCCCAAAACCTGCAAGCCCCAAGTTCACAGCCCGTGCCTTGCAGGTGAGGACCACCAATGAAAACGCCAAACCCTCTTGCCCAATAGGAGCCTAAAGCCGAAATGCCGCAGGGCTCAGCTGGCGGCAACGGCCATGAGGAACTTCCGTGGACTTTCCACTGCAAGATACCCTCCCCGCAAAGGCTGGCACGTGGAGCCGCAGCTCTTTTTGCCACACTTGATGCGCAGCAAGCGGATTCGTCTCTAGGCGTAAAGTACATGCACGGAAGATGCCGCCTGGATGCGGAATTCCCTGCCGGGGACGGCTCAGCCCGCGCGCACCCAGCGCCTGCCAGCTGCCCAAAGAGCCATGAAACAGACTGCGCCCCGGACGGAGCAGAAACGAAACGATTTTCCAAAGCACAGCACTCAGCCCAAGTTTGGAGCACGTCTTGTGCCCCTGCAAAACCTTGCCTATCAGCAAGGCGGAACTGCGCCAGCAATGCGGTCACCTTTGGACCATCAGCGTTCTCACAAGCTGCATTCAGTTCCCGTCGGCAAGGCGGCGAGAACCTCCGCAGCAACCCTCTGTACATCGGAGTCCTCGTCCTTCTTGAAGGCAGACACCACTTGCCTCACCTGAAGTCATGAGGCCGCGTCGGTTTTTGTGGGGGGTCCTTTCAGTTTGAAAGGACACCCAGCCAATGCACATGCCATCCTTGCATACCCAAATATGCCTTGTGTGTTTGCGATCTATATACAATTTGAGTTGATTCATTTGTTCATAAGCAAATTTGTAATAACAAAACTTAAGGTTACTTGCCTATTAAAAATAAAAAACATATCCAATATATTTGAATGTTAGTTTTTACCTGTGAGCTCAAAAGCTGAAGCACATTTTGGGCTTACTACTCGGGTGTGTCTGTTTTTTAGGGCGGGTGCCGTTTTGTGAAGTGATCTTGAAGTGAAGCCAACAGCAAACCAAAGCCCCCCCTTCTTGCTTGAAAGAGTCCCAAATCCTGCAAGTGGAATGGGAGATGATAACTTTGTGGCCTGCAACAACTGCCACTTCTGTGGCGATGAGCCAACGCAATGGGCCGGCAAAGGTATGGCTCTTCGCCAGAATCAACCACTTGGTTGGTCAAGCCTGACCTCCAAATTTCAACTTGGCCCTGCACTTTGGGATTCCCGTTCTCACACGTTTTCGCCTTGTCAAACATGTCCCTCCGGTGAAACAAGCCCCCGCCTCGGCTGCCTCTGGCTGCTCGACCTGCAGCGCGCGCGCGGCGGCGACCTGGACCAGCCACTTGGTGGAGGCGAGCTTCGGAAGGATGGCCACAATCACCTCGGAACGTTTCCGACAAATTTTTTGACAGCTGACAATTTCTCTCTTCCTTTGCCTGGGTTCCCCGGTTTGTTCTGAGGAGACCGGCAGCACCTCCGGTGCTTGTGGTCGGAGAAACGGCGGATAGGAACACATATCTGCCTTGTGGGACGCAGCTAAATACATTGTTAAAAAGATCCGAGGTTTGGAGAGCAGCAGAACGGGTTGTTGTACCAATCCTCTCAATGGAATACGCTAACATTTGTTGTTTGGCCATGTTAGTAGCACTTTTCACGTTAAGCAAAACCGCCAAACACGTTGGACGCACTTGCTGGTGCAACAAAAGGTTTACTAAATTGCAGAATTACTACCGTGTTGTGTTTTGTTTCATTCATAGAGAGGGAGAGAGACAGAGAGGGAGAGAGACAGAGAGACAAAGAGACAGAGAGTCAGAGAGACAGAGAGACAGAGAGACAGCGAGACAGCGAGACAGAGAGAGAAACAGAGAAATGACCGACGGCACGCCGTGGCCAAAGCCCCCACGTCCCTCCCAACATCTCAGGGGCAAACAAACCCCAAGTCGGCGGAGGCAAAACGACCAATCAAAACAAAAGAACAACGCGCAGCTAGCAACACAATGGGGCCGGTACGGGCGTGCAGCAGCATCAAAGTTTTCTCCCGCTCGAACCTGCAACCTGGCTGGGGACACAGTGAAACTGCCCCAAACCTGCAGCAGCCTGGCTGCTGCGCGCAGCCCCACAGCGGAGACGGCCCCGGTTGCTGCAGGCGCGGCCTTTCCAGCGGCGTCGCTCGCAGCCGAGGCGCTGCGTGTTGCGGACCAACCGGCCACCCGGGCCCGAGCCAGTCGCGCAGGAAGGTCATGGACAGCGCAGCAATTGTCACGCCATCTCGGAAGCAAGCTGCGCACGCCCTGTCAAAGCCGGTCCATCCCCTGTCCCGGCTGGCAAAGCCAGAGACACAGTGCTTGCAGAGGTCCAAAAAATTCCAGCTCTGTTCCTGAAGCTCAAAAGCAGTATCCCATGGAACAAGACGGCTGCCGCGTGCGTCGCGTCGGCGTCCGGCACGGGCGGGGGCAACTGCTGGAAATCTCCTTCCGCCACAGTGCAAGCACTGGGTGATTTGCTCCCACACAGCTTTCGGCACCACGCCCACTTTGCCGATGATGCAGATAGAGAATAAGATGAAAATTCCTCAGCTTCTTCTTGCGTAGGAAAAGAGCCAGGCCGTTGGAAAAGCCATCAGCACTGGAGCGTTGCGGTCCAGTGCCCCAGCCACAATGTAACGGACCACGTGCGTCTTGCCCGTGCCAGGCCCGCCGGTCAAAAGGTGCATCCGACGGGCGCGCGGCTCCAGGTCTGCCAAGGCCGAGCTGCAAAGAATCGGCTGCCGCCGCACCAGCCACAATCTAGCGTGCAGCAACCCACATACACAAAGGCCCCCCCTTCTGCCCTGGCGCCGCTCTAGACGCCTGCAAGCACCCCTCCTTCCAAGGGCGCGGCACTTCCGTCAAGGCGCGCAGCACGTTTCAAGCGCGCGTTCAGTTGGTGCGCCTGCTGACCACTGGGCGCGGTTGAGTACGCTCCGAACTCTGCGCGGTGGAAGTTCACCCGCGTCAGGCTAAGCAGGGCCAAGGCATACGTCCGTGACCCGACAGAGCATGCACAACCCGACACACGATGGGCCACCTGCAAAGGCCCGCGTCTGGAGCCCAACAGATTGGCACTGTTGTGAAGTTCTTGTTTTTGGGTGCGGGCCCGAGCTTGATGCAGGTCCTGCAATCCGCCCTGCTGCTGCGCAGCAGCATTGCCACCCACGGTGATGGCTTCCCGGAAGCGTGCCACCCGGCTCACATCAGCGCTGCGGCCTCTTTCTGGGCGGCGCGGCTGCCGGCCATCCAGATTGCGTGGAGTCCTTGTTGCCTGAAGCTCGGAGATGCTCGTTTCGGGGCGCACTGGGGGCGCGTCCGGCTAGTCGAATATTCAGAAAGCCGAACGATTTTTGCATGCGAGCGCCAGCGATCACTGCCAAAACGATATCGTCGAGTTCTATTGCCTGAAGTGCCAGGCCTTTTTCGTGCAAGTGCCTTGCAAGCGGGCCACAATGCTCGAGCCAAACAGAACTTGTACATGTTCAACTTCTGTTTTCGCAAGGTAGTCATACTGATACTGTATTTCTAAAGAATGAATCTCTGTCTTGTTAAAGCTACGCACCGGTGTGTTTCTGTTGTGGTTTGGTCCAAGTGCGCCACAACAAACCATTAGTTTGATTTATATATTCATAATAGTTATCGGTGTTCTTAATTATGTCATTGTTAACCTTGTCATTATGTTGTTTGGTTGTGCTTCGTACTGTAGCGGGGTGGTTGCCCTTTCAACCTCCATCTAGAGGGAACTTTTGAGAACTTGACTTTGTTGGAAAGTTGGACCCAGCAAGTGAGTGGCTGTGTGCTTGGGGAGATTGATTGCTTTCGTTTCCCGTCTCTCGTCGGCATGACGCGACCGCTTGTGCAGGTGCGCCACCGCTTGTGCGGATGCACGGGTTGCATGCAAGCAAGGCCAGGATCAATCGATTTGCAAGCCATGGGCAGGAAGCCCGCTGAGCGCATTCTTGATCATCAGACCCAATAAGGGTGTTGTTTTCACCGCAGCCGCACCCATTCTACTAGGACCATGTGGTCGCTTGCTTCTCAGGCTTTGAACCTGGGATGACTTGTAACCCAAGACTGAACACCCCACCCACCCCTCTCCGGCCCCTCTCCCCTCTCTGCTCACTTGCCCCGCCTCACTTCGCACGGCCGGGTTGAGGCTCTTGCAGCGGATGTCCTCCAGCCACACGCGCTGCACGTCGGGGTTCGAGTCCGTCAGCCGCGGCCGCACCGCTGTCCACGTGGCCGAGGCCACCGATGCGTCCCCATCCTCCAGCAGCGCGGCCAAAGCCCCGGCGGCCTGGCGCGAAGGGAATGGGGGCCACAAGCTGGCAACAACTAACTTCAATTCTGATCATCTCACCTCACACTGTCTGCAAGTAATTTCAGTTACACTCGATGTGGATCCTCGTTTCATGTTCAAACTGCCCTCTTGGCATGAATCTGGGACCTGGAGGAAGTTCTGAAAGAGGTGAGCTACGTCTCTGAAGCGGCTGTTTACGGCCAGGCCACGAGCGGGCAGAACTTGCCCTGCGCTGGTTTGAGAGTGATCGGGCGTGGCACGGGCGGTGGGAATATTGGGACGTGGTCAAAGATCACGGGGGCTGTCCCAAATCAGACCCGTTGATGATCAACAACATTTTGGACGGACAACAAAATTCCGGAGTCAATTCCTTGAAATTCCTCATGAGTACCAGATTGGTAGTACGTGCGAATTGATTTCGTGGACATGCCAATCGCCAATCTTATCACGGATAAACATCGTCAAAAATAGTATTTGGTTCCGACCAGATTGTAACATAACTTGTTACAGCTGCTCTCCCTCGCCCAGAAACAAATATAACATAAAACAATACATGTGCGCATTGCGCGATTGGAACCAAACAAGACCGAGACGAGGATCCAAAAACATATATGTTGTGTTTGCCTTTCCACTTGCACCTCATGGAAGAGATGTGAGCTGACCCCATTGGGCAGCCCGCCTTATTGTCCGTCTTCTCTGCCAAAGAGTTCACGGCAGCGATTGCACTCTGCCGCACCTAGGCCGGGGCCAGGGCTCTCCGCAAACTTTGACGAACATTGATGGCTTTGGAAGAAAATTCCTGGTACGTGTGGGAAGCCTATTGGTTCTAGGGCATCTGTGCTGACTGGCGCCTGCCCTTCATCAAATTCTGCCAGACCCTTTGGAATGTCTTGCTGGGGCGGGGCGGGGGGGGGGAGGCGAATCATTTTTTGGGGCGACGGAGAGGCTCACGCAACGCCCAAAACAAAATCAACACCTGCAAACGGGCTTGACACCTCGGGATCGTCCACGCCCAGGTAGGCGTAGAACATGTCGGACACGGCCAAGCGCAGCCACCAGCTGGCCCCGGACAGTGCACAGGATACCGCCTCGGGTTGAAAGGGACTCGAGTAGGAAACCGGGTGATATCTGCACGTAGGAGAATCTCGAAGCAACTTGGCCGAGAAATGGACAAAGGCCGGGCGAAAGCTCACTCCAGTCCTTGATGTGGCGCGGGACTGGCACCAGCAGCGAGCGGAGTGTCTTGAGCAAGCGCTTCTGTGTGAAGTCATCCTGTCGCAAAGCCAACGAGTATTGTCCTCCCATCCCAGCAGCATTGCACCATTTGTTGCATGTCAGCAAAGAATTGTCTACTTCTCCCACTTCCAACATGCAGCAAACGACCTGTAAGCAACAAAGCAAATCAAATGGCCATGGCATGATCCAGTCCAGCCGGGAACTGGACAGGCTCACCAGGATTGAAGCACAGGATTCCACATCCAGCGTTGGCAACATTACCCAGGCTGCATCCCGTACTTCCCGATCTTTGTCCTCGGGCTCAAGGACTCAAGCACCAACCCCGAACCACAACGGATTCTCCCGGAGTCAAGCGATGCGGCCGGATGGCCAGCAAAGCCTTGCCCATGGCTGCCCGGCAGCGGGAGCCTGCCTGGGATTCCAACCCCTGCAAGCACCTCAGCGCCGCCTTGCGCACAGCTGGGTCTGCATCCTCGCTGACACGCACGAAGAGGAAAAGCAAAGCAGAAACAAAGCATAAGCAATTCAAGCCGCTTAACACCCAGCTCCAACGGTGCCCTTTTTCCACGCGGAAGACGATGTCGCAACAATCGGGTCAGCTCTGCAACCCTCCCCTTGCTGTTCCCCTTGCTGTACAGGCTCCAGGACATCTCCCTTCAATCATGTTGCTTCTTGGCCAACAAGTTGCCGACTGTCCCCACTCACAGGTGCAGCAGGCAAAGCACATCTTCAGAGAGGGCGCCAGGACGACCTGCTGGCGCAGCCCAGTGCACCATTTGCAGCTGGTCTGGACTGTCTACCTCGGCAGAAGGCGCAGAGGCCGCAGGGGCCGCAGAGAACGCCGCTGCAGAAGAAACCCCCAGCGATGTGGGCAGCTCCAAGGCACGGCATTGGGCTCTTTGGGCCTGGCCTGCCTCGTCAGCCAGTTGCCGCTGGGACAGCGCCAGGGCCAGCTGCCGATCTGCATGCAACTTCAGCATCTCCTGCTCCAGGCCGTGGCCGCGCCAGGGCTGCGGCGACAGCCCGCAGAAGGTGGCGCGGCGCACCAGGCGCGCCAAGGCGAAGAACTTAGCCGCCTCTCGGACTGGCAGCAACCGCTGCTGCTCCGGCCTCATGGGCACCAGCAACATGGCATGCGCCGCGCCGCCGTCCTTCACACAAGTCCCCCTCAAGGCGAGCGCCTCCAAGATCTCTGTAGGGTCTGTCCTCCTCTGCCTGCGCACTTGCAGGGCGCCTTGCGCACCTGCTGAGATTGCAGGGGCCTCACTTCCTCGAACAAGTTCCTCCTCTTGGGCTCTGCCCACGCTCATGGCAAATCATTGCCGCTCGGACCTACTACTGGCTACATGCTGAGATTCCGCATACTTGTGCCAATGAAATGTCACCAAACATGAGCAACCAATTGTCTGAAGAGCATCCCACACCCTCGAGCACAGCAAGGAGGTGCGTTCGTGTGCCCACCCTAAATAGTCCTGCAAGCGCGGCGTCAAAGCGGCTTGCATTACCTGATCCTGAAGCAAGCGCACCATGACACTTCGGTGCAGGGGGCGCAAAGTAAAAGCCAACCTCTCATTTCAAAGAAATTTGGGCATGGCCATGAACATGTTCCGGCCAACAGCATGGCAGGCTGCTTCCCTCCTTCTCCTCCTCACAAAGCACCGACTTGCTCCCACTACGCGGCCCAGTGCGGACCTCGGGAGCAACTACGCAGCCAGCAGCCACGGGCTTCTTATGTAAATGGCTGACCACTTCTGATTTTCACGGAACCCTCATGGAAATGGGCAATGAGGGAAAGCGCTCCATGACCTGCACGGCTCAGCCAGAAACAACATGGCAACCACCTTGGAATGTACCAAAACTGCACCTTATGCATTGGGGGGGGGGAGAACATTTGAACAAGCTCATCCGGCACCCAGCATCCCCCGTGCCCGGGAGCTGCGGAAGGCATTGTGCAAAGCAAGTGCTTGCGCACACTCGCACGCGCTCAGGTCGCAGCCAAGCGTGACACTGCTTCTACTGCTGCCACTCGCACTTGCGGGCTGTTGTGCTGCAGCTGTGCCTCCAGAAATTGCAAGTGTGGGGTGATCTTGGGAACCACCCACGTTGCAGCTTCCACAAGACAAAGGCAATCCTAGCAGGGGCCGTCATCAGTACAAGCATTTGTCCCCACAAGTTCAAAAAAACATTACAAAATTATGAATCCTCAAGCAGGCGCGGTAGCAAACCTGGGTGAAGGCCCTAGAGCGTTAGGTATGAGGCCAATAAGACCTCCGTGTGGATCAGCCTTTGCCGTTGCAAAGGCCCTGCTGTTCGGGTCGGCCACGGGAGGCAGCAGTGCCAGCGCAAAAGCCAGGCCGGGATCCTGTCAGGACACGGCACCACAGCAGGGCATGGTGCAAATGTCATTTCTCTTGAGCACCACGCCGTCTCTGCTTTGAGCACCGCAGCCTGGGGTGCTGCGGCGGACACGGAGTGTTCATGAAACCCGACTGAACATGTTTATCCTACCAATAGGGTTTGTTGCGACGACGGGAACTGCAAGATGGGCACCATCAATTGCCAAGTTGCCATGACGGCTTGTGCAGCAAGAGGCTTGGCCGAGGCTCTCCGAAGCACTTGCTTTTCGACTTCAGATCCTCGAACACATCTAAAACAAACAACATAGCAACCTGTCCCCCAATGACTCAGACCGCGTGACGCCAACGAATTTACGGTCCGATGTTGGGGGGAGGGGGGCTTCATTTTTTTGGGCCGCCATCTTCTGCCAGGGGCATTCATGCATGAAACAGCTGACTCCAAATTTGCAGGGCGTCGCAGTTGCGGGGACTCGGTGCCGTCCGCGAGCTGCAACAGTCCCTGGAGGAAGTCGGATCTTCTCCACAACTCCTGGCAACTCGATGTTCGCTTGTCAACCTACACATGCTTCTCACAAGGCCCCCTCAGCAAGGGATTTCCTTGAGGGTGCCAAAAAAAATGTCCACGACCTTGCGGATCTCGCATGATGGGCTTCGGGCAAGGCATTCGCAATCTCCAGTCGTCGGGCCCTAGGTCGTATTCTGGAGGTTGTTTTGAGGGATAAGAGTCAGCTCAGTCCCTGGCACAGGCTCACACAATATGCCTGACTTCAACAGCTTTGGCTAGCTTCGGGCTTTGGAGCTATCTTGGAGCTGGTTTGAGGCCGCTTGGCCTAAATTGTACCCTTTGATTCTTAAGACTGAGCTGTATTGGCTTTAGAGGGTTGAAATTGCAGTGGCTGGCTTGTTGCGGGTTGGTGGGTTGGCTTGGTGCCCAGGGCTATCAAACAGGTGTGAGTTTTCAAGCTCTCCCGGGATTGGGGTGCCAATGGACCGGCAGAGAAAAACACCTCGGCCCGGGCCCAAGACAGCCCCAACGGCATCAATCCTTTGCCCGGGCCTCTGCAGCATATCTTAGCACGGTGGGGTGATCATGCGCCAGCAGAAGGATCAGCTCAGCATCTGCGCAAAGCACCCGCAGCACGGGGGGCAGGTTCTCCTCCCCTGGATTTCGCACATGCTTTAGGCAGCAGCGGTTTGTGAACGGCCGAATGCATGCGTCCGTATTGTTGGTATGCCCGGAAATGCAACTTTAAGAAGGGGAGTATCCTGACAAAAAAAAAAAAAGTACATGCTATCAGGGGCCATACATGGACGTACGCATGGTTTAGGGGGTCGGCTTCAGCCAGTGTTCAACATGGACCGACCTCAGAATGCATGCGCGACCTGGCCACAAGCCAGACCAAAGCTCTCCCTCGCCTCAACCTTTTTCGGGAGTATCATATGGACCGTCCCCCAGGGATTCTTTAACGCAGGCGTCCAGCTCAAAGACGACTAGATGAGATCCGAACATTTGACTAAAGTCCAAAAGCTGAATTAAGAATTGGATCTCCAAGTAAAGAACCTTTTATCTTGGTGAGATCGTTCTGCCCCCAGGTGAGCTCGCTGTAAAATACGCAGATGACAAGTTGTCTGGTAACCAACGAAGGAAGCGAAGTGACTGCCTCCACCTCACTCCCGCGCCCTCGCGCCCTCGCGCCCTCGGGCCCTCGGGCCCTCGCGCCTGCATGCACGTAGCGCAGCAAGCCACGCGGCAGGCAGGGCTGCATCCGGGGGCAGTTCTCGCAGGCCAGGCGCTTGCACACGCTGCACCTCAGCTCCCGTCCCGGAAGGTTGCGGGGAGCTAAGATATTCCGGGTTGGAGATATTCCGGGTATGGCCATGGGTCCAAATCCCGTACCCCCAGTGAACATCCCAATCCCCACTAAAAGGTGCACCTACCCCGAAATGGTACCATTGGTTTTGACCCACAGCCATATGACTGTCTTTCTTGACCCTTTTCACCCTGGTTTGAAGAGGAACCAAAAGGCGAAACACAATTTCTGGGGTCCCCCTGCTTTAACACTGTCACATACCATACACTTCAGAATCGGCTTCTGGTGCCTGCATCAGTCAGACATGCATAAGGGATGTATCACCTATCAACCCACGGGCACGTGAATGACGGTTGAGCCCTGAAACTATGGCAGTGATGTTCACCTGGAGTCACTAGCATCCCCTTGAAAAGGACACTCCGCATGACTCATGCGTCTAGTGGTCTTGCAGGCGGTGTTCAGGATGCTTACCAAGGCCGCTGCAGTCTTTCCGGATCACGGGATTGGGGGGCCACACCACAACTGAAACTTCCAGCTTGAATGCGAGCGCGAATTCCACAAGGCGCTATGGAACCCAGGGGGCGTGGGGGGTCAATCCTGAATAAGCAACACGCCTGTATGCCCCGCCAAAGGGCTGTATGATGGCAAGACTGAAGGCACGACTGCACCTGTTGCCAGCTGAATGATGGAATTCCTTGACGGCGGGGCTACCCACTTGTTTAGTTCTCGCAGTTCTTTGGAAGCCGCTCGCCGGCGCTGGAATCGGCAGAGTCCTTCGTGGGTCCAACCCTGGGCCCTGCTTCCGAGCCCAAGACGGCCAGGCCCCAAAGACAGCCCGCCAAGCTGCTGGACAGCCTCCTGCATCAAGCCCAGCAACAAAGACCCGCAGTCGTCACACCAAGCCTTGGTGAGCCGCTTTGCATGAATCCCGGAAAGCTCCCCCGGCCACAATCAGCATAAATTTGCTAGAAGCATGCTGCGAGCAAGCAAGACCTCGCTAGCTTTGCCAAAGCGAGGGGCTGGCGAGACCAGGTTGGCAGACACATCGTCATGCGCGACCTCGAACACAAGCTTGTTGCCTTGGCTTCGCTCCTCCCAATGGACCGCTTGCGGCCTTGTACCAACTTCAACCATCTGGCAACAACTTGGGAATCATTTGGAAACTGTTGGAAGACTCGAAGCCCGGGCCGCGCTGTGATCAAATGGGTGTGTGTGTGTGTGCATGTTGTTTGATGGGCGCGTAATTAATTTGTTCAGCTTGCGGCTTAGCTTCAAGGGACATGAAAAGAACAAACACCAAGTTTTTTTGTGCCGGGTCAGGGGGGCCCCCTATTTTGACACATGCACAGATCAAGAGGCCGCCACCTGAAGTCATGCCTGGGCGCTCGGAGGCAGCCAGCCAGACGCGGGTTCCGCGATGGTGTCATCACCCCTTGGGTGCACGTCGCTCGCACGACTTGGCACAGGTGGCCAGACAAAAAGGCGGAAGGCTGGTATGAGGTCGGCCCACAAAGACCTTAATTAAGGCTTAGCATTCATGTGTTTTCTCTTGTCGTTTTCTATTTGCGCGCTATTCTCTGAAGAAAAATGATAACAACGCCAAGCTTCTCGCTGAATTGGTCTGGCACCAAACTTCCATTTGCACCCTTTCAGCGCCTGCTGTAAACATGCTCTTTGTGGGCATCGTTCGTGGCACACACACACAAACACGCACACGCACACGCGCACGTCAACGCACCACGCGCATTCGCACGTGCAAACGCATACGAACACGCACACACACACACACACACACACACACACACACACACACACACACACACACTTATCTCGAGAGGCTGCTCTTGCAGACACGCGATTGTACTGAAAAGGCATGAAAAAATCAATCTGCAGTGCAAATGTCACATCATCGAAAACGAACATGAAGCAAACAGTGGTAAACCGAGGAAACACATTAGGTCACGAAAGGATGGCAGGTACGCCGGAATGGCCAATTCCGGTATCCCGTCTTGCTGCCTAGCTTTGTTAGACCAGGTCAGCAGCAAGACGCCTGGTCCCCCTGCAATGTGGAATTTCCGTCCGTGCTCCAGGACGCTTCACACACACGGAGCCCCAACTGGGGCGACATCACTTGTGCAAGGCCCATTGAGTCTTGCAAGCATCAATTGTGCGAGAAAGTCTTGTGGCGATGACTGACCACACATACTTGGCTTTGGAATTGGTCTTAAGGGAACGGAGGAGTTCAATCTCTCCCTCAGTCCAAGGCTGCGAGGCTTCAGGTTCGGCCTCAGTAGAGGCATCAGTCCTGGTCGATGTGGTAGCTTCGCTTGGTCCACGAGCAGGTTTTGGATGCCGTAGATCGTGAGGAGGCCAAATCACGTGCGCGGCGAGCTCGTTTTTCGCCGGGAGAAGACGGAGGAGGGGTGGGCGGAGCCCAATGATCAGGGAATTGTTCGTCATGATCAGTGGGAAGGTGTTCATCTGGAGCATCAGGAGATGGCTCAAAGAGGTCCTCGAGGGGGGCCAGGAGGGGTGTTGGTGGTGAGTTGGTCAGGTCCTCAATGGCGGGGTTGAGCGTGGCCTCCGGTGCCAAATCAGGTTCGGCAGGCGGACTCTCAGGGAACTCGCGGATGGTGGCGATGCCTTGTTGGGCAATGCCAAGGATGAGTTCGAAGTCTTGGAGCAGCTGGCGTGCTGTGTTGGTATCCATGCTCGTAACGGATTTTGGTCAAACAGTCAAACAGCTGCGGCGCGAAAATCAGGTCAAATCTGTCAGGATGCAAAGGCAGAGAAGAAAACCAGTGTGGTTCCGCAAAGGACGGTTTTTCTTCTCTTTGTAAGGTGAAACCGTGTTGGAGGTGCAACCTCTTCAACATTGCAAGACCCTGACCTCGCTGAAACTCAGGAAAGGAAACTCGGTTGATCAGCGTGCGTCCGGAATAACATCCAGATTCCTTATGCATCAGTGGTGCGGCTGACTTGACGGAGAGCATGTTGTGCTTCTCATGCGAGGGGATGAAGGAGATGGTGCTGCTTGTGAGGTTCAGTCGGAACCCCAAGAAGTCCAGGGCGGCTTCTGTGTCCAGGAAGATGTCTCCTCCATAGAAGTGTTCGTCGCACAGTATGTTGGCTGCCGGAGTCGAGAGCCACCTGGGGGTTGCGATCACGAGTCTGTTGTCCACGTAGCGGAGTAGGAGAGTATCTTCAACGGAGCGAAGTCCCGATGTGATGTGAGTGTTGGTCCAACATTGTTCGGCGACCGCGATCACCATCAAACAGAGAGCTGGGGACGCGGGGGATCCCATCGGTGCCCCACGTGTTTGCCTGAATGAACGAAGGCCGACAGAGAAGATCTGCATGTCAAGGGTGGCCTGAATGATCTCGGGGATGTCGTCGAGCCACAGGGTGCGTTGTGTGGGTTTGTGTCGGCGACGGCGTCCGTTGTAGACGCGGGTGATGGCAGAGGTGTCAAGTGTGTCCACTGTGAGGTGTGTGGTAGAGGAGTGTGGTTGTCGTTGTCGGTACCAGGTTAGCAGTAGTCGCCAGGCGAGGAAGGGTGCAAGCATCGGTCTGGAGGGGCCAGGTGGAATGAGGCCCCGGAATCGTAAACTGGATCGCATCAAATCGTCGTAGAGTGTTGCTGCCAAGATCGCCCAAAAATCGCCACAAATCCAGGCGGTTGTCCACGCGTTTGGCCAGGAAGGCCTGTTGTAGGGCGATGGGTAGTCGTAGTCGGCGGCGTTTTCGCCAGATGGTGGCGAAGCCCATGTGCCGGGATTGGGAGAAGTCCAATTGGCGTATGAAGCCCGTGCGTGGCCGGAAATGTTTCTCGATGAAGCCAAAATTGAGAGACGGTTGCAGTTCCTGGATGTAGAACTGTTCAGTGGCAAATAGGTCCGTTGCCGGAACGACAGTGTGAATGGGCACCGAGGTGTAGTGGTGGAAAAAGTCAAAATGTGCCCACCACCGGACTGCCAGTTCGGCATTGACCAGATGATGTCGCTGAACTTGGAGTAGTTTGCGAAGTTGGCTGCGGCCCCGTGCCATGAGGGAGGCGCGAGTGGCTCCGAGGTAGAAAAAGGCCTGCCACTTTGGATGGCTGGTGAATCTCAGATAAACCGCTGAAGGGACAAGCTGAGAAGAGAAATCGGAAGCAGGGTTGTCCAGGCCAAGTCGAGTAAGCAGGGCTTTCAGTCTGCCGGAACCACAGGAGAGATGGCAGACGTCAAGTAGCTGAAGCTGTGCGAGTAGCCAGGAGCAAGAATGACGTGCGGTGACGTCATCGGTTGGGAAGAACCGAAGAGTGAAACGGAGGACAGTGAGAAGTTGGCAGCAGTGGTGTTGCCAAAATTTGTGCTGCCTGGCTGTGCGTCGTTGTCGGTGTGCTGTTGAGAGTCACTGGTAGAAGTGACTCGCAGCGGCCAGGATGCGGCCCAAGGCCGATGACCCCAGTTTTGATAGGGTTCGCACCGGGATGCCCCATAGCACAGCGGCTCGTTCGAGTTGGGCTCTGGTGTCGGAGTCCAGTGTGGTTGCCCATTTTGCGCAGTCGTTGGACCAGCTTTTTAGGACTTGCTTGCTCTCTTTGCTGGTTTTCTGGGAGGTGATCCATCGCTGGACTTTGGTGTCGGAAATGTCGGGTGGGAAGTTGCTGGTGAGCCATTGGCAAGCGTGGGGAGGTGGTTGGAGCAAGTCGCGGGGCTCCTTCCCAGTGGGTGGGGAGGGGAGTGGGGGAGGGGTCGGGGTGCCGCCGTGGGTGGAGGGGGCTGGAGGGTTGCCGCCGTGGGTGGGGGGAGCCGGGGCAGGTTGGGAGTCGTCTGCAATGCGAGTGGGCAGGGGTAGAGCGGGGGATCCGTCCTGCGGTGATGTGTCAGGTGTAGTCAACCGTGGTCGCTTCATGCCGAAGTCCAGGAGGGAGGCCTGAGATGGATTGGCTGGGCGTTTGTTGGATGAGGTGGGTGTGGGGGGGAGAGGGGGGGATGAAGCCTGCTGGGCGAGTTGGTTGTGTGCGTCAGCAAGCTGTTGCTGAAGCTGGAGTATGGTGGCCGCGGAGGCCGGGTCGGCCGTAGTGGTGGGTCGGAGGGAGATGAGGAAGTCGAAGATCTTGCTGGTGAGTAGCTTCATGGCTGCTGGTTTGGTGGTCGAGGCGCCCTCCTGCGTGGCTACATGGAGGGCGAGGGCGTCCAGGTCGAGGTGCCGTTGTCGGATTTGGCTGAGTAGTCCAGCAGCAAACACTGATTCCGGCATCGACTTTGCGACAACGATGCGGACTTCGCCTCCGTGGGCGAGGTGACGCAACCACCAACTGTTCCACTGTTCGTGCATGAAGTGGAGGAGGGGGACGCGAGCGATGTCTTGTCCCTCGATGCCCATTTGCCGAGTAAACGCGGTGTGCGTGATGACCTTGGGCAGGTCGTACCCCGCGACGCGGGTGGTGTCGTAGTGATCGTCGCCAGGGTTGAACTCGGTTGGTGTTGGGACTGAGTGGATGGGTCGAAGGGCCCGGGGAGGTTTGGATTGCGAGGCGGTGGAGGGGGAGGGGGAAGGGGGAGGGCAGGAGAAGGGGCCGGGGGGAGGGGGGGGAAAGGGGTTGCCGCCGGGAGGGGGGGGGAGAGAGCCGCCAAAGGAGGGTGGACGAGGGCCGGGGTGTGGTGGGTAACGGGGAATAGGTTGGCCGTAGGTCTGACAGGGAGTCGGATGTGTAGCTGGCGGTGCCGATGCCGTGGAAGAGCATCCGTAGGAAGGCCCGGACAGGGCCCCGCACGGGTTCCCGGCCATGTTGTTGCCGTACACGATGCCATGATGATGGGATGCCGTGGGCGAAGGCTGCGGTGGTAAGTTTTGCCTTTGGAGCGCCGTAACCAAACCTCGAGGGGGTTGGAAAGCCATGAGAAAACACGGGGGAAAAGGAAATGTTCGAACCAAAAGCTGGTGAGCGGAATCAAGCGGGTAAGGTCACAAGGCGAGAGAACGGTCGCGGAAAGGCAGAACAGCAAAGCAAAGAAAAAAGGCGATCAAACAGTGCACCAATTCTTTTCCTGGTCGGGTGGAAGATGGTACACTTGCGCCCCGCTAAGCCGGGCGCTGCAGCGCGATGCCTCTCAGCATCGCAAACTTGGAGTGAAGGCACCACTTTTTGCCTCGGCGGCATGCGAAGTGGCGCCGCACGTTGTGTTGATCCTCGTGGCTTCCCCCGGATTCGAGGATTTTGTGCTGATTGATGGAGCGTAGTTCCCCAAAAGCGATGGCGCCGAGTTGAGACTTTCCGATTGTAAAGTTCTGCAAGAGCTGGCCGAGCGTGTCGGGCGTGCATGCCGTGGGGGTGGCCTGAGCGTAGCATCCAAAGCTCGGGTAGTCATGGTTCTCGGGCCTCCAAGCAGCGGGTCGGATCATGTTCTCATGGCACATGCGGCGCACTCGATCCGGGGTGGTGCCGTGCACATACATGACAGCGTGATGGGAGGCCGTGCCGGATCCAGCTTCCGGGTCTCCGCCAGCAACTGGCCAAGGATGAGGTCGGGGAAACCAAGTGGTTGCGAACACCATGCCGTGTGATTCCCGTCCCAAGAGGTGGTAGAAGCTGGGATCGAACGGTATGGGATCATCCGTGTCCATGGTTCGCAGTTCCCAGCATTCCGCGAGGAGATCGGCATGTGAAGGTGGCAAAGCAGGGTCCAGGTCCATCAAAATGGCCTTAGTCTGTTCCACCCTGGAGATGTCCAAGGCTGGAAGCGGGTCCAGCTCCCCCAACTCCCTAGGCGTGGGAACTCGCAGCGGGTCAGTCTTGGCCGTGTCCATGACGTTTCTCCATAGATCAAGCCACCGGTTGTCGGAAGTGGTGGTGGCATTGATGTCCGCCTCCGATGGAGGGGGATCCAAATCACCGGTGTTGTCGAAGGGGGGTTGGGGAGGGTGAGGAGTAGCCGGCGTGGGTCGGGGAGGGGGAGGGGGAGTGGAAGTGAAGGCCGCCGCAGGTGCTGGGTGAGGGGGCAAGCTAGTGTTGTGGTGGCCGGTGCGGGAAGTGGGGTGGGGTTGCTGCCCATGGTGCTGCAGTGACCAGGACGATCGTTTGTCCTGGTTGTTTCGGTGGCCGGTGTGGCTGGCGCCATGGTGGTGCATGTCCCAGCGGTTTTTGTTCTGTGGTGGGTATCCCCACGATTGGTTCCGCCAGTGTGAGGAGGACCATTGAGACTTGTTGGAATCCTTCCCGGAAGTGCGCCAGGAGGTGGAATCATGAGTAGTGTGAGTGGGTCGGTGCGAAGTCGTGGCTCTGGGTGCAGGGGAGTGTCGATGGTGGGACCTGTGTCGGGGGGAGCGGGAGCGGAGGGAGACAGTGGAGTGGTGTGCACGTCGGGAGTGGTGGAAGTGTCGGGAAGGGGAACGTGACCTGCTGTAGCTGCGGGATCGTCGGGTGTCGTGTCGTCGGTGCG
>CAUJNA010003492.1:523962-567459 GCA_963377175.1 Effrenium voratum
TTTGCTTGGGTTCTGCAAGCTCCCTGCGCTTTTGCGGCAGCTCTCAGCGAGTTGGAATTGATCAGGGCTGTGACAATGAGTTCGATACATTCTCAAAACACTGTGCAACCGCTTTCGCTTTCCAACAGGTGGGGGTTCTTTGGTTCTACAACGATGTGCTGACCTGGCCTTGCGTTATGGGGGCTGGGGGCGAGGGAGGAAAGGGGAGCCCAAATACTGCAAGGCTTAATACACCCGTAGGGTCTTATTTCCCCCTCCCCTCCCCCCAGCCCCCATCACGTTTCGATCGCGCGAAGGCATCATTGACCTTCCAGGCCTGGCCTGGGCCAGGGGTGAAAACGGAGAGCCAAAGTGGTGGATGATGGCATTTGGGTGGCTCGTCTTTTTTTTGGGGGAACCCCCTTTTGGTGGGTGTTAAACAGAACCAACCGGCGACCAACCATTTGTTGGGTTCCCGCATTAAACCCATTTTCTCATTTCTCTGAGTTTCATTTCAATTTGTGCAACACGAGTGGTTTCCCGGGCTCGACACCAACCTGGATCGATTTGAGCAACAGTCAAAAAACATGTCCGAACTGACATCAGCATAGTTTCTCATGTGGGCAAATGATTTCAGCCAGTGCCATCCACTTTGCGGAATACGGACCAACATAAGATTCGCTGCAGATTTCCAGTAGCCTGTGGGTGAACAGGGGTTTGGCAGAGACTCAGCGATTTTCCTTTGTCTATTCCGTCTAGCAGGTTATGATCGCCAGAGGCATCGGATCTGCCCGGTTTTCTCATTGGTACGTTTCTGCGGAGGTTAGGGCCCTAGGCCCAGATGCATTTGGCCGAGGCTTTCCTAGCTTTCGTTTGGCGACCTGTCTTTCCTTTTTGCTTTTGCTATGAAAATCGTGTCTTAGCCTTGTGGCTCTTTCATCTAGTCTGACTGTGTAATCCCAGCCAACGGAGTTTCATGGAGAGAGAAGAGTTATATAGGGAATTTATGCAGCAGAACTTGCCTTTCCATATGGCCGTGTGGTAGGAAAGTCTCATTCATGCACACCGCGATTGGGCCGAGGACCCCATGAGACACCCAAGACCATTCCAACTCTCAAGGTTTCTTTGGAAGGTCCCATGGGTGTGGGGGCCCCTTCCATCGCAGGTCTAGTTGGACTAGCGTCTTTGGTTTCCTTTTGGTTTTCTAAGCTAAACAGTTCGCGAATGTGTGACCTCACAAAGGCGGTTGAGTCGCCTTTACATGAAATCCTTATTTTCATTTGGCGCATTGTTATACTTCAACCAGAAGCGTGAACATCAATATTTTGCTAAACATTGCTTTCCTTTAAAGCGATCCAAACATGGCTATACTTTTGAGCCACTATGACAATCCGGTGCGCACAAATGGGTATGGCATGTTGTCGATTCTCTACATAGTTGTCCGGGTACACTTTTTGAGTACAAGACTTGCATCATGACGAATTTCGGCTTTTGTTTATGATCACAGCCATTTGAAATCACTGTATCTTTAGGCTTCGCACGGACTACAGGGGGTCCGATATAGCCATTTGTAGCCACATGTCCCCCTTTGCGCTTTTTTGGAGCCATTTTGGTTTTTCAGAAGTTGAGCAGAAACCAAAATGCGTCGTTCCTTTTTGGCTTCCCTTGACACATAGGTGGGTCCCGTCCCTTTAGTTAACTTTGGTTTGGGAACGTCAGGATGCCGACATGGACGAGCACCAGCTCAGCGGGGAGGTGAAGATTCATAAGGCGAAGGAATTTTGTTCGACCTGATGAGTTGACCCCATGTGAATCAACCAGTTTATGAGTGGGGCGGTTTGAGGGGCCCCTCCAAAAGTGGTCTGTTTCCAACTTTGTCCAACCACATTTCATCCAGGGAGAAGCACCGGCTGCGGTTGATTACACCCTTGTTGAGGGGTTCCCTTGCCAGTTTGGGAGCAGTAATTTGGCCTATGAACAACTGATACAATTCATGGTCTCATGTTGGTTTGGGGAAATCTCGGGACAGCCCAAATTTTGACAAAGGGGGACAACACAATTTTCCTTTTGTCCTCTTGCGCAACAAATAACGTTGTTCCCAAGATCATATGGGTGTGACTTTTTGTTTGGAGAGTTTTCTCGTGAAGCCCAAAAGGATACCACCACTCCCGTTTGCGCTTTGAGACTAACCCATGGAACGCCTTGCAAAGTGGTAGGTGGACCACATAAATGATGTCCACCACAGGATCTTCTCATCAAACTCTAACTTTTTTTACGCTGTATGTTTTTGTTCGGAGGGGAATGCAAAGGGCAAGTTTTTTTGTTTGTTTGTCGGACATGCCAGGTGTCGGCAAATAGCCCTTTTGGTAAATGACCCTCGGCGGAACCCAACTGCATTGGCTGTATTCATCTTCATTGGGGGGCTGCAAAGGACTGTTTTGCGCTGACATACTATGGACCGGGAAGGTTGTTCGACATACCAAGCGGCCGCCCCTTTCAGGCTTGCTGTTTCCGACCCCTCCCCACAAGGAGGTCTAAACAAAAAGCAGGGTTGGCAACCAGCCATGTCCTATACCCTTGAGAGTGTACCCATGTTTTTTTCGTTTTCTCGGACATTTGGGAACACTACGCGTCCTTCACTGTTGATGCTTCTAGAACGTGTTTCGCCTTTGACTCCTGTTCCTGTTTTGGTGCTGCAGCAAAAAGCAACGCTTTTTGGCTAACATGACCAGGGTTGGAAAGTGTTGGTGGCAGGGACGCAAAACACTAGACTTTCGTGTGGACTCAATGAAATGTTGCATTAGCATGTGGGTATAGCTTGGGATACGTCACCTACCAACTGATCCAAAACAAAGTTGTCAAGGTAGGGACTCGTTGGCCATTTTTCTCATCTTCGAGGCCAGGAATGACTTCGACGTGGACACCTACGCCGTGTACTGGGGCAAGGCTGGGAGTGTGCGGTGAGACCTCCAGTTCCCAGTGGCCATTTTTGGCAGGAGGTACCAGGTTGAATGACAGAAACCTTTCATGACGGCAGAGAAAGTCCATGGGTTCTCATAATGGCGTTGCTCAGCTCTCGTAAAGATCTGCGCCTCCAAACCTCGGATCTGCACCTAGGGTCCCCCAGCAATTGGTGCCGTTTCTTGTACCGTTTCTTGTTTGGCTGGGAGGATTCCCAGGGTTCCCCTATTCAAACCGACGTCCAGAAAAAAGGTGGGTACCCTTATTCTAACCTCTCAAATCTGGAGGACCTAGCGCACTGTCCTGAGGGTACTGGGGAGAGGCATGTCCAGACTCTGGCTCAGGTCCCGCTCAACGTTCCACTGATTCTCGATGGTGGAAGCAACAAATGCATGGCTCAAAGGCACATCCCTCCAACATGTGTTTGGGAACGCTGCCGGACCTCTTGAAGTCCGCAAACGGAATGGACTGGAGCTCTCCAAAAAATGTTCCCCTTGATTTTCTGGTCTTAAAGGAAATCCAAAAGGAAAACCGGCGCTTGTGGTCCCCTAAACAAAAGACACCTGTCTCTCTCGTGCAGAGCGACACCGCGAAGCTTGAGTCCGATGGGAAGGAGCTTCTTCTGGGGGAGGCCAGGCGGTAGACGCGAAGGGCTCGAGGGGTTTTTGGGCTTGCGGAACGGGAAGAATTTCAAGGGGGAAGTTGCCATCATTTGTTGAAATCTGCTTTTGGCTGGCCTCCTTAAATCAACTTTTGGGCTTGAAAGGAACCGAGGGGAGGTAAGGTTTTTCGAAGCATTCGAACAAGGGTTGACTCGCTTGAAGGAAGCCGATGTAGGGCAGCCGCCCATGTCGGGGCTTCCCCCGAAAAAGGGCAACCCCGATTGGGTTGCCCACCAAAACGTGAGCCGTTTCGGTTTCATTTGCCAGGGGTCACACCAGAAGGGTGCACATTTAAGTACAGGGTTGAAGGGACTGCCGAGAGGAGTGGCAAAAACGGGTGGTTATTCCGACTGGGTCGACATGTGAAGCCAAAAAAGGCGGCTTTTGGGCCATTTTGAACACGAGTTTCCTTGTTTTTTCGAGGAGCGACTTCTTCGCTTTCAGGTGAATGCGGCCGGGACCGACCTGGAGCTGAGAATTCCAGCGAACAGCAAAATCCCGGAAGGCGCCTTGCGCGGGAGGTTCCAAATGGCCACTGATATTTTTTGAGCCCGGATGGCTGGTGAAAAGATCCCACTTGGCCTTTGTTTGGCGGCTGATCTAACATGCCCCTAGGGCGATTTCATTGATCTTTGTAGTGTTTCCCCAAATAGACCCCCCCCCACTCTGTTTGGACTGCTAGAAAAGGAAAGCAGAAGGAACACACACACACACAAGTCGGGCAATCTAATTTTGGCACCCACCATGGTTAGTTCCCTTTTGGTTTGGACCAGTGAGGTGCCACGCACCTTCTGGTCTTTTCCCGCAACGCCTACGGGGAGCGCGGCGCTAAGCTGGCCGGTTGCTTCAGAGCTAGGAAATGTGGTCACGCCCAAAGGGACATGGATGTATCAGAGGCTCCCCTTCGGAGCTAGGACACCAAAAGTGAGTCAGGTGGGTGTGCCTTTTTTTTTGTTGGGACCCCAAAATGGTGGTCTTCCTTTTGGCTTCCTACAACCAACCTGTGAAATGGTACCCTCAAAACAAGACACACCCACGCATTCTTTGGGTGAAACCCCTCCCCCACCAACAAGGCTTGCACGAGACTTTTGAGGAAGCTCGCAGTTGCCGTGCCAAAAGCGTTCCTCGGAGCCCCAACGTCACGGTTCTTGGCTCCTTGTCTTGAGTCGATTTTGGTTTTTGGGGTTCCGTCCAAGAGCATGTCAGTCACTGACTGACATGCTCTTTGACGGAACCACCCAAAAAAGCAAAATCGACTCAAGACAACGAACCAAGAAGCGTGACGTCGGGGCTAACTCGAGCTGCGTGGGGAGACTGAACCGGAAGAAGGTTCCTGAAACATGTCAACTGCTCTCGCTGAATCCGAAGAGACGTTGCCGGGCTCTAGCCCGCGCCTTGGGCTAGGTGCTGATCCGGGGCTCCCCCAACTTTTTTCAACGCCCATGTTAACCTCCAGGGAGTTGAACACCCTCGCGTGGAAGCCGGAAAAGGAGTTGCCCTCCATGGATCCCACCAGACAGTCCCTTGGAGGACATGTTCTACCCCTCAGGTTCCAGGGCACGGCGCTTCGCAGGTACTCGAGCCCGGGCTCCGCGCTGCTGCGCGATGCGGCGCTGCCCAAGGCGATCGGTCAGTCCCCCAAAATGGGCACAGCTGGGGTTGGCAGGTCTTGGTGGTTTGTTCCGAGAAAGCCAGGTGCCATGAAGGGTACCATGTTTTGACCAAATGGTTGGTTAGAAGGGAAACCAAAGGAACATCCACCCATATTAAAGCCATATTATCCCAATGGGGGCAAACAGCAACTAATATAGTCCCCGTTTTGGGCCCCCTTGACGGCCAAGAGAAGATGTATGTTCATGTACCAATGCCGGCGATCTTTTTAAGGGTTGGTTTAAAGGAATATCGTCTTTTGATGCCCTCCCTTTGTCAGATTTCATGGCAGCGTGGGAGGGGTGCTCCTTGCACGCATCTTGCAGGCTGTGAGGATCTCTCCCCTGGGTTTGTCTTCGCAAAACCTTGGTTGAAATCACCTCAAGGCCCTTTAAAGTGATTGGAGGTGCCCCTTTTCCTTTTGCTTTGCATCCTTCTGGGAAGTTGTTGTTTGAACTCAACTACCAACCAAATGGGGCTACCATTTTTTCCACTACCAACCAAATGGGGCTACCATGTTTTCCTCATGGAATCTGGAGGCAGCCAGGTTGCCGATCGGCTAGCTGGCAGGCAAAGCCGGGCGGCCTCCTGTTCGAGGACGAGGATGGCGGCAAGGACATGGCAAAGAGCTCAGACTGCAGAGCTGCCTTTTGTTCTTTTTTCTTTTTCCCCGGATCCAGAAGCCAGATGTGGATGCATTGGTGTCCTTTGTGGGTTGATTTGGATAAGACATAGGGGGCGATTCCTGGCTTACTTGGTGGTTCAATGAACTACCAGGGCCGTCGATTTTCCCAAAAAGGACACTTATGTGTGGATGGTTGCCCTTCTGATGAGACGGCACCGCGGAATTGCAATCGCAGTCTCATCAAACATGGCACTCTGCACTTCGAACCATGTGAGTTTTTATGCTCTTTTGCAGGTACAGAGGCCCTTTCCTGGGCCTCTCTAAAGGGAGGCCCTCATGCAAATCTCAATGCAAGCTCCAGCAATACTAAATCCAAGTTCAAGAAGGAATCTCCGCAAAAGCCTCCTTTGCTTGGGGCTCCTTGCTGAGCCCAGGTGGACACTAAAGGCTACATTGAACTGGACCATCCCTTATGGCTTCCTTTATCGCCGGATTCATTCCCAAACCCCTTGGGTGAATTCCCTACCGAGAACCAGCAAGATCATGTGGGCATGTGTCAAGATAGGACGGCTTTATTCTAGGGCCCCTGAATTTTGAAGTCTTAGGCTCAAGTTTTGGGCCCGACGTACCTACCCCCTTTGTGGGTTTGATTGCGGGCAGTTTTTTTTTTTTTTTACAAGAAACACGTAAGAAAAGATGAGTTTGGGAAAGCTGACCATTTTGGATTCTTGGGAGCCCCAAACCAAAAGCCTGAAGCTTTGGCAGGGGCAGGCTAAGACTTCATCGTATGGGCCCCTGAAATAGAGTCTGGGGCATTTTTTTGGGTGCATTTGATTCTTCGGGGTTATTTGTTTTCCTTGTTTTCTTGGGGTTGCCGGGTGGGGTGTTTGCCTTTTTTTTCCAGGTACCGTCTTAAGTCTTCTCGAACCACCCGCTCTTCTTTAATTCGGGCTCGATCTTTCATCCTAGGTGGACATTAACCCCGCTACTGCAGAAGGACCCTATTTCCCTTCTGGAGAGAACTTTAGGGGATCAATCATCCTGATCGAGTATTAGGGCGTTGCGACTCCACCAAGTGATCCTTTTGATCCCCAATAGAGGGCTGCACCCCAGGGGTTCAGTACTCCTGGAATCCCATCATGGACGTGCCATGAGTGCCCGTCGCCCCGTTTCTCTTTTGGCCTTGGTCTCAACCGTGAGGTCTGGTCAACCCCCCGAACATACGGCTTGTACCGATGGTCAGGATTTGGAGGGCTGCCATTCCTCATGTTTTGGTCCGCACCATTTCCCTCAGTTTGGCTTAGTCATCCCCACCACACAGGAATTGGGTTCGCTTGATTCCGAAGGCTTTCCTCTCAGAAATTTGGCGCTCAGACTCATCGCCTGGAACTCTGAAAAGGGGCCGGGACTTCAACTTAGGTCCCTCTACTAGGTCCCCCAGTAGTGCCCTTTCAACCATTTTTGGGGGAGGGTTCCCCTACGAAAATTGACTACAGAAGAAAGGGTACCCTTATTCTAACCTCTCTACTGGAGGACCTAGTCTACAAATCGTTTTTTCCTCCTTGTTCCATGTTCAATCCCAGGAAACCAGGTGCATCGTCCCAAACTCGGGTGCTTTTTCTCCCATGGCCTTCTGCAAGGGGACGTAAGCTACTCAGTATGTCTTGCTCAGACACCGAGCACGTGGTTTTGGTATAGATATGATATTCAGCGCTTTTTCAGGGTGCTCTTGGGGTGGGTTTACATGGGCGTGGCTCAAAAGTACTGCGGTTGCCTTTACATGTACACCAAGGTGGCCATTTTTGGTACACGCTTTTGAGCCACAGCCACATGGACAGGGGGCACTCTCGTGCTGCCCCTTCCAGAGGTCCGGGGCCGCATCACCGTCCTGAGAGCAGCAGACGAGCAGAAGGCGGCGTGGAACATTTGGTGGGCAGATCCGGGGGGGGCTGTAACAAGGGTCGAAGCAAAAGGTGGGTGTAGGAATCATCGGTTTCACCCCGTGCAAGGAACCATCTTTTGATTCGCATTTTTTGCCGCATGAGGGTTCCCTCAACGGGGATCACCCGATTGAAATGAATGGGAACCGTCTTTGTTCCGCTCAATTTGTGGGGGAAATACCCAATTGGACACTTTATTATTATTATTATTATTATTATTATTATTATTATTTCGCATGAGGGAAGTCCGCCCGAAAGATTTAGAGGGGCGCCAACTGCCCAACTGCAAGATTTGGATGTTTGGGAGCAGTCCCCCGAACAGTTGCCAGATCGGTTCTAAGAATCGGTGGGTCACAGGAGTTCATCTCTGACAGTTGTGCCCCCCAAAACAGACCACGGGGCACCCGGTGGCAGGGCAGGACATGTTTCCCCTTCCCGAAAGTGGCTTTCGGTCTTGCGGGCGCCAACTTGCCTCAAGGCGCGGCTCGGGCGTTTTTTTTTTTTTTTGGGGGGGGTACCCTTTGTTTAAAGGGACACCAAAAACAGAACCGACGATTTTCTGAGGTCCATACCAAGGTGACCCGGAAGGACACCCTCTGACCAGGCAGTTTCGGTACCATGGGTTCATGCGAAGTCTCGAGTGAGACCTTGTTGACGTCTGGTTTGTTCTTGCTGGCAACCCATGCCCCGGAAAGGATGCCTCCACTGGGTCTTAAGGCCTTGGTAAGGTGTTGGCAAGCCTCGCAGGCTGGGAATACTACCTTGAGGCAATTCTGAAAGGATGCAGTATGCTCTCAGCAAAGTGGCAGATCATCTACCAGGGCCATCTGTTTTCCAAAAAGGACACCTATGGCCAAGCCTCGCCAGATCTCGGAGTATTCGCTGCACTGGGGCAAATCTGCGACCAGGACTGATAGATTCCGTAGGGCTTATCACCCTCACGCATATGCATACACATTTTCACAGGGTCAGAACTCACTAACATGATCTTGAGACAGAAGACCGTTTTCCCCTTGATTAGGGCATGATTTCTCCAGAACTTTCAGAGTCTTGTTGCTTTCTCTTTTGGTTCGCTGGCACGCACTCCGCCAAAGTAAAGAAGGACCTGCGAGCCCCGTGTTTCAAGGTGTTGACACCACCATCGTTTAAACAACCTTGTTTTGTTTGTCCTGCAGCGTCTTCAAAACAACCTTCTTTTCTTTTCCTTAGGCCTGCCCTTTTGAGCTGCCCTGACCTAGGGAACACCCTGCACGGTTCTCCTAGGGAATCTTTCGCCAGTGCCAGATGCGATGAGGAAACCATTGCTCAGGTTGTGTTTTGAGAAACTGATGGCTATACTTTGGTCAGTGAACAATGGATATGATAAACAACAGCAAGTTCATGAGGCTGTGAGTCAAACTTCAGCTTCTGCTGAAATTGCAGCTCACGCTTATGAATGCCATGCGGTTGCGCTTTGTTGATCTCACCAGGCAGCAGCACATCGGAATCAGAATGATAGCCATTGAGTCCACAACCTGCAGTTGAGTGCATTTTGGCCCCTGATTCAAAATCTGCTTCCCCCCCGTTTTTTGTCAGACGTTGCCCAGAGATAGTTGACATTCCTTTCTTCTAGGGGACTGTGTGATCAATGACTTGGGCCTGCTGTTTTGGGGTATTGAATTACACTCTTTCTTAAGTTGCATGTCATGACATTACATTGAAATTGGTGATCCGGCCTCACCCACGCATACATTTCATACGCAGATACATGTCACGCATCATTGGGATCTTTACATTGATGCAAAAAACATTTGTACACATATTCAGTGAGAGCCTTGGATTCCAACACACATGAGGCAGACAGAAAGAGACGGAGACGGGGAGACAGACAAACAAACCTACATGCAGATACACGTAGATAGTGACACCTAAGCATGCTCACACACACACACGGGTGCATTTCCATTCAGCAAATGAATGGCGAAGTTGAACCATGTGCGATGCCTGCGAGGAAGACAGCCCAGAACTCTTTCATTAGCGATGTCAGGAAAGAGGCTGGCGTTCAGTGCTGGTGTCACAAACACATGCGCTTTCTCACGTTCTGCTTGGGGTGCTGCTCACTGGAAAGGAGCCCTTCGCCTGGTGTAAAACCCGAGATTGGGTGGCATCTGATTTGGGGTTGTTTCGCTTCTAAACATGAACGCCACTTCCGGCGGGCCAACACGAAACCTGCTTCGTTGATGACCCGTGGATGAGTTGGGTGCATTGATGGAGACCCGGGTAGGGGTTACCCTATTTATCCACCGGGTTGATGAATGTGGGGTCAACCAGAAGGCTCTGACACGCCTTCTTGCCCTCTGGTTTCCAGGTTCCAACCCGACATATCAGTTTCAGTGGTCAGTACGGGCAAGCAGCTCATGTCTGGTCGCGTGTGTTAGGCATACAATGACTATTTTCGATTGGCAATCTTCCCAAAATTTGTTCTCTTCGCCCGCTGCTGGAAGAAAGAAAGCACGCTTTCAAGGGTCTCGTTTTGACACAGCCAAGTCGATTGCATCTACGGGTGTTTGTATTACACCCTGGGAATACACCCACCGGGTATTGACCCCATTTAAGCACATTTCCGGATAAAGCCGTGTTATTTTGAACCATTCTGGGCCATTTCCCAAGTAATCCCAGGGTGTAATCCAAAAACCCTGAGAATTGCAGGGCATGGTCCGCAATTGTTTCCTCTGTTCGCCAGGAAGGCAAGGATGTCTCGCACTGGCTATCCTCGCAGAAGCGCCTCTCCCAGCGGAAGGGATTCCGGTGATCCCGGTGTCTGACGGTACCCCCGCGATAAGTTCCGCGAGCTGGGATAGCCAGTGTATGTTCCTGGGTACCTGGAATCTGCCGGGGTTGAGCAGTTGGAGCCACGGACAATAGGACAGGTTAGGACAGGAGCATCTCACAAAAAGGCGACATACGCGAGCTACTATCAGCGATGAATATCAACATTTTTGTTTTCTCAGATCCCAGCCTGTTCTGAGTCTATGGTGCCTGGTGGCAGGAGCGTGAGGTATGTTGGGCATGGTGCATGATTTCCAGCCAGAGGTGGGAAAGCAGATCCACCCGAAACAACTGCGTCGGTGGAGCAGATGCCTGGCTGAAATGGCAACAAAACTGCGAAGCATGGCAAATGTCGGGAGTCAGCGGAGACATTGTACCCCAAGAATGGGACACACCCATCCAGTTGTGCTAGGTCTTTGAATTAAATTCGTTTCGCCTAGTCCGGGCGAAGTACCAGACACGTGGCCACCGCGCCGTTTTTGCGTCGTCCAAACCGGGGACTCACTGACGGAGGCAGTAGGGGGGTGAGTTCCTCTCGCCCGGCCAAATCTGGCCTGACCTTTCTGTTGGCCAGTTTCGGACAGCGTTTTGAGTTGCGGCTCCAACGGCCAGCCTCGTTTCCCAGGTCCAGAGAGAACTGGTGAGTCCTTCCAGCCTTGAAACACCCTCTCTTGAAAAGAAATTCACCACCTTCTGGGTGCGTGCCCACAGACAGCAAAAACAGAATGTATCGGAATATTTGGCTGGGGTGCGTTTCCTTGACATCTCAGAGCCTTTTTCAGGGTCAAGCTACGTGTCCCAGCCCTCTTTTTGGCGTTGCTGGCATGTGTTAACGGGACACCAAAGGGAAAGCATTAAGATTTGTCGGAGTTTGTTTGGGCTTGTTAAACGGAAACCGAGCTGAAACCATCCACTTTGAGATCCATCCATTTGGAGACAACTGCATCGAGGCCGCCGGACGGCGCTTCGTACGTGCTGGCGTTCTCCAAGCCAGGGCCTTTAGCCGCAAGTGAAGAGTTGGCCATGGGTTGCATCACCTGTGGCGATCCCATGTTGGGATGAACATCCCACTTGCCACCTCTTCTGATGTTCGCCAGGGGTTTCCCTTTGTTTTGACACAGCCAGCGTTCCTGCCCTGCCTTGGGCGCCGCAAAATGGAGCCGGGTCTCCTTTTTCCGCGAGCGAAGGGGTGCCCTCCAAAAAAGACGCCCAGGGGTTGGTGATGGTTAGAGAGTAGAAGGCGATCAGAGGGTTAGAGGGGGGAAACCTGCTTGCTTGTACCGTATTTTTCTGTGGGTTACTTGCAACTTTGTGGGCAAGCAAGTGAAGGTCAACAGTTCAAGGACCCCACCGTCCCCTCGAACCCCCCCCTTCCCACTTGGCCTTATTTGGCCAAAACGGCTCTCAAAACACCAGGCTAGAAAGTTGGTCATTGGTTTCCTTTGGTTTCCCGTACGGACAAACGTACCAACTTGTACCGATTCCGTTTAGACTTGGGAACGGTGCCATCCTTGAGGTAAGCATTTGGTTTTTGAGCAAACTTTGGGGAACTCTCGTTTGGTTGGTTGTAAGGGGAAGCCGGAAGGACAACCTCAAAAAGACACCCCCACTTGTGTGCTAAAGGGGTCCGCTTGGATTCGGGGTTGGGTTAGAAAGGCCCCCAAGTAGCTAGTGGTTGCAGCGAGATGTCTCGGTTTTCCTGGCAGGGGTCCTTATTAATATGTTTCCTTTCTTTGGGGCGATTTAAATATTTTCCTTGATTTCTTGCTGATGGGATAATGCTTCCTTCTGGTTTTGAATCAGGCAACCTTTGATTGGTGGTTGGAATTGGTGGGAGCTGGGGATCTGGGCACTTGCTTCTTATTGAAACGAATTGGGACCCGGCCTCGAACAATCCAAACCGTGGCAAATGGAGGTGGTAGCCCCTAAAAATCGAGGTGTCAAGCCCGCAACAGGCCGCCCGAGAGAGGTGAAGGATCTCCGAACCAGTTTGTCAATCCAAGTTGGGAACTGCCGTTGGTGTTCCAGAAAGGGCGAGCAGTTGATAATCGATGGCACGGGCTGGGCAAGAAGCAACTTGAAGTGAAACAAGAACTTGTCAACCCAACACACCACCAATCACATCATGTTTGAAAGACCCTCAAAAGACTGTGGGTTTTGGGTCCCTTCAAACGGAGAGCATGAAGCCAGCCAATTGGAAGCTAGGATCCCTCGCTTTTGCTGCCCAATGGTCTGACTCCTGTTGGCTGATACGGTTTTGTTCCCTCCGAGTGCAGTGTGCAATCCTGACATTTCCGCCACACAGAAAAGCCTTCGCATTCAAAGCGTAGCGTTTACTTCGGATTGATCCGGAGACTGCAATCTGAGCCCCCCTCCCCCCCCTCGAATGAATGGCTACTCATCAAAAGGGGATTTCCCGGCCCTGATTCTTATGTTCGCCGGATTCTTCGGAAGCTTCACACCACCTTGGACGCGCGTAGTGTTTGTTGGTCGAGGAACGAGTTCGGCGAACATCCTTCGCCGGTGAGTCTGCAGGCGGAGCGATGTTGAAGCAGGGCGGCTTTCGGGTGGTTGCAGTGCCCTTTGTTGCTGCCCTTTTCTTTGTTGCATTTTGCTTGGATGTTAGGACTTCAACTTTTTGCCAACTAATGGGTTTCCGATATGAAACCACAAAAAGTTAAACTTTTAGCGGAGGTGCAGAAAGCAACCCTTATTCTAACCTCTCTCATGGAGGACCTAGGATATGTGACAGGCCTTTGCAGGGGGCACCCGATGTCACTGACGTTTGGCGAGGCCACTGTTGGTGTTCTTCGGGGGAGTGTCGGACTTCCGTCCTTGCGCCTTTGATCCCGCGCAAAAGCACGATTGCGTCTTTTTGGCCGTGGCGTGCCCCGTGTTGAAACGTGTTCAAGCCACCAAGTGGTTTCAACTGTTTCAAGTTTCAGCTAACAAAGTACAGATAGTCTCTACATATGTTGGGGAGGGCGAGCTTCTCGTGCCTCTGGAGTAGCCAGTAATTTTGCCCACCCTTTGGTTTCCCATTCAATGGGCACCTGCAACTCTTCAGTCGGCACACGTGGGACCACGGGTTTGGGACTTCTGTTGCCGCGTTCTACGAGGCAAGCCCAGACGAAATCCTATGGTCCAGGGCCCATTCTGGGCCCCGCAACCTTGGCCAAAAAGCGACCAGCAAGGGCCGTCTTTTTTGGGGCAAATATCTGCGATCCTTGCGCATTGCTTTTCGGGGGTCCACTCGTTGTGGGGCCTGACCACCCATGCCTGACCACCATGGGGGGACTAAGGCATGGGACATTTCGCCACTCACCAGAAACACGTTTGACAGTCCTCGGCGACCGCTCCGAAACCCCATGTTTTTTCAATGTCCAAGCCGACGTTGTCGGTGCTCAGGGCCAAGGGCCTTTGAACCAAGATCCAAAATGACTCTTGGAGTTGGTCTCCCTTCAAACCACCAGTCGCACTCTTTGGCCGGAAGAGTCCCTTTCCTGCACCTAACCAGTTGACGTTTCTCTGCTGATAGCGCAACCTTTGTTCAAGGACTGCATGTCGCACATCACGGTTTGAAGCCGCCATTTGGAGGGTTTTGAAGCATGTCTTACTAGAATGGGTAGGTTGTTTGCTTATTTGTTTGTTGTTTGGGTGGGTGGGTGAGTTGCGTTGGTTCTTCGGTTGGTTGGGTTTGTTGGTTGGGTTGATTATTGGTTTGCTTTGCTGTTTGGTTAGCTTTTTGCGTCCTGACGCAGAAGGCAACCGGCGACCCCCGGCATGCAGGTTGTGGACAAGACCAAGGCCTGCATCAGACCAGATGAGGAGAGCTGTCCTCAAGGAGCTCGGCGCCCCAAGGAGCCAATTCAGCGGAACGCCAAGCAAATGGCCCAAAGCTGGCGGCGGTTTGAGGTGGGTATATATTAATATGGCTTGAAATAAGGAAAACCCTGAAAAGTGGATTGTGAACATAAATCCCCGCATAAATGATGTCCACCAAAGGGTTCCTGATTGAAGTTCATACCCATATGTATGAATCTTCTTTGCGTTCCCGCCAGGCAAATACGGAGCAATCTCTTGAGGGGTGGTGGAATTTTCCTTGTTTGACGGTTCAACACCACTTCCCTTGTTTAACGGTTCAACACCATTTTGGTCAAATTTATGGATTTTGGATCGGGTGATGTCCCAATGAAGGATACATGGTGCCAAGTTCAACATCCCCTTGCAAGGCAGGTTGTTTTTTGGATGCATCGAAGGGGGACGGGTTTTTGGTACCTGAAGACTGAAGACACATTTTGCCAATGCTGAGGTGCAGGTCTCTGCAGACGAGGACCCTGACCCGAAGCAGGTCAAGGTGGGAAGAGAGAGAGGGAGAGAGAGAGAGAGAGAGATTGAGACTTGACTTGCTTTTGCCACCAAATTTCTGCTTCGCAAATTAAGCCGCACTCACTTCCTTTACAGGTTTGTGAATCGTTACATTCAGCTTTTCTTTCTGGGAGGAGCGAGTTGTCCAAACTGACCAGCAACCAGTCGAACTGTTTGTGCAGCAATACCCACACGAGAGAGCTAGAGAGAGATGGGCTGATAGAGATTGGGTGTTTCCCAAAATGGGGGATCTGTTGTTTGGATCCTGGAGACTGCCGTCATCCAACCGTGTGGCCGAGCAAGAAGCCATTTAACAAAACTCCACAGAGTCACCAACTTATATTCAATTCATGTTTGTCTTCACTGCAACTTTGGGTGGTAGGATGGCGGATCATGGCACATGTAGGCTTGTGCCAAAATTAGGTTCATTTCTCCGAAATGCATGGTTTCGCTTTGGTTTTGGTTTCCCTGAAAAGCCAATCCCAAAAGACAACACTCCCATTACGACCAGAGGGTGGCTCCTTGGGTGGTGGTGGTGGTGGTGGTGGTGGTGGTGGTGGTGGTGGTGGTGCTGCTGCTGCTGCTGCTGCTGCTGCTGCTGCTGCTGCTGCTGGTTGGCTGAGGCCTTGCTGAGGGCTGATTGGGTTTAGATGTGAAAAGGGCTTGGATCGCAAGAGCTGCGAGGCCAAGGTGACAATCACCCCGGCCAAGTCCGAGGAAAAGATCGACAGGTATAGGCCGGGCTTGGGAATCGAATCCATGAGTGCAGCCGGGTCGCACGATGCAGGCATGTGGGGGTGTCCAGTTTTGAGGGTACCCAAAGGGGTGTCCGAATAGAAATCAAAAGGAATGTGCCCAACTTTAAATGGGTTCCCCCATTTAGAGACCAAGTGCAACGCTTGAGATTAGTTGAAAACAAATCAGCGGTCAACTTGGGCATCGGAACATGGAGGAGTTTTAGATTCCCCAGAACCAGGCAGAGGGTTGCAGGACACCGCATCATCATTTTCACCGTTCATGTGAATCACACATCGGGCCACTCCCAAATGCTTGAACGGTTCTGCGCCACTTGTTTGATCCACTCTCTAGGGGGAAGCTCGAGCACCACCATGATTTTCTATAGGGGACCTGGGAGTCGGATCCAGGAGTTCATTCTCAGCCCGTTGATTTCCAGGCTGCAACCCAGGGAATTATCCTTCTTCTTTTTTTGCTCAAAAATAAACGGCAGTGGTTTCCCTTGTTTGTTTGGGGCGGAAAATCGGATGAGGGATCCCCATTTTGAACACGCCCTGCCCAGGACACCCCAAAGCCAGGTTGGGATGCAAGACATCCTAGAATCACACTTGAAAAGCCAACCGAGGGGAAGTTGGCCTTTGATCAGTTGTGTGCGGCTCGCCTGTTTTTGAGGGTAACCTGGTTTGGTGAAAGGAACAGAGGCACACCACCATGTTGCGCGGTCCCCTGAGAATACACGTGCCCTTTTGCCAGACGACAACTTATGTTTAAATGACTTGAACTGAAAGTCCGAGGTGAAGGTCTGTGCTTCACGCGAATTACCTGCAAGCAGCAAGAAAACACCAAACCCTAAACCCTAAACCCAAAAACTCCCAAACTCTAAACCCTGGACCCTCAAACTCCCAAACCCTCAACCCTAGACCCTAAGACTTCCAAACCCTAAACCCCAAACCCAAAAACTCCCAAACTCTAAACCCTGGACCCTCAAACTCCCAAACCCTCAACCCTAGACCCTAAGACTTCCAAACCCTAAACCCCAAACCCAAAAACTCCCAAACTCTAAACCCTGGACCCTCAAACTCCCAAACCCTCAACCCTAGACCCTAAGACTTCCAAACCCTAAACCCCAAAAACTCCCAAACTCTAAACCCTAGACCCTCAAACTCCCAAACCCTCAACCCTAGACCCTAAGACTTCCAAACCCTAAACCCCAAACCCAAAAACTCCCAAACTCTAAACCCTAGACCCTCAAACTCCCAAACCCTCAACCTTAAACCCTCAAACTTCCAAACCCTAAACCCCAAACCCAAAAACTCCCAAACTCTAAACCCTGGACCCTCAAACTCCCAAACCCTCAACCCTAGACCCTAAGACTTCCAAACCCTAAACCCCAAACCCAAAAACTCCCAAACTCTAAACCCTGGACCCTCAAACTCCCAAACCCTCAACCCTAGACCCTAAGACTTCCAAACCCTAAACCCCAAACCCAAAAACTCCCAAACTCTAAACCCTAGACCCTCAAACTCCCAAACCCTCAACCTTAAACCCTCAAACTTCCAAACCCTAAACCCCAAACCCAAAAACTCCCAAACTCTAAACCCTGGACCCTCAAACTCCCAAACCCTCAACCTTAACCCTCAAACTTCCAAACCCTAAACCCCAAACCCAAAAACTCCCAAACTCTAAACCCTGGACCCTCAAACTCCCAAACCCTCAACCTTAAACCCTCAAACTTCCAAACCCTAAACCCCAAACCCAAAAACTCCCAAACTCTAAACCCTGGACCCCAAACTCCCAAACCCTCAACCTTAAACCCTCAAACTTCCAAACCCTAAACCCCAAACCCAAAAACTCCCAAACTCTAAACCCTGGACCCTCAAACTCCCAAACCCTCAACCTTAAACCCTCAAACTTCCAAACCCTAAACCCCAAACCCAAAAACTCCCAAACTCTAAACCCTGGACCCTCAAACTCCCAAACCCTCAACCTTAAACCCTCAAACTTCCAAACCCTAAACCCCAAACCCAAAAACTCCCAAACTCTAAACCCTGGACCCTCAAACTCCCAAACCCTCAACCTTAAACCCTCAAACTTCCAAACCCTAAACCCCAAACCCAAAAACTCCCAAACTCTAAACCCTGGACCCTCAAACTCCCAAACCCTCAACCTTAAACCCTCAAACTTCCAAACCCTAAACCCCAAACCCAAAACTCCCAAACTCTAAACCCTGACCCTCAAACTCCCAAACCTCAAAAACCTCAAACTTCCAAACCCTAAACCCCAAACCCAAAAACTCCAAACTCTAAACCCTGGACCCTCAAACTCCCAAACCCTCAACCTTAAACCCTCAAACTTCCAAACCCTAAACCCCAAACCCAAAAACTCCCAAACTCTAAACCCTGGACCCTCAAACTCCCAAACCCTCAACCTTAAACCCTCAAACTTTTAAACCCTAAACCCCAAACCCAAAAACTCCCAAACTCTAAACCCTGGACCCTCAAACTCCCAAACCCTCAACCTTAAACCCTCAAACTTCCAAACCCTAAACCCCAAACCCAAAAACTCCCAAACTCTAAACCCTGGACCCTCAAACTCCCAAACCCTCAACCTTTAACCCTCAAACTTCCAAACCCTAAACCCCAAACCCAAAAACTCCCAAACTCTAAACCCTGACCCTCAAACTCCCAAACCTCAACTCAAACCTCAAACTTCCAAACCCTAAACCCCAAACCCAAAACTCCCAAACTCTAAAACTCCTGGACCTCAAACTCCCAAACCTCAACCTAAACCTCAAAACTTCCAAACCCTAAACCCCAAACCCAAAACTCCCAAACTCTAAACCCTGGACCCTCAAAACCCCAAACCCTCAACCTAAACCTCAAACTTCCAAACCCTAAACCCCAAACCCAAAAACCCCAAACTCTAAACCCTGGACCCTCAAACTCCCAAACCCTCAACCTTAAACCCTCAAACTTCAAAACCCTAAACCCCAAACCCAAAAACTCCCAAACTCTAAACCCTGGACCCTCAAACTCCCAAACCCTCAACCTTAAACCCTCAAACTTCCAAACCCTAAACCCCAAACCCAAAAACTCCCAAACTCTAAACCCTGGACCCTCAAACTCCCAAACCCTCAACCTTAAACCCTCAAACTTCCAAACCCTAAACCCCAAACCCAAAAACTCCCAAACTATAAACCCTGGACCCTCAAACTCCCAAACCCTCAACCTTAAACCCTCAAACTTCCAAACCCTAAACCCCAAACCCAAAAACTCCCAAACTCTAAACCCTGGACCCTCAAACTCCCAAACCCTCAACTCAAACCTCAAACTTCCAAACCCTAAACCCCAAACCCAAAACTCCCAAACTCTAAAACTCCTGGACCTCAAACTCCCAAACCTCAACCTAAACCTCAAAACTTCCAAACCCTAAACCCCAAACCCAAAACTCCCAAACTCTAAACCCTGGACCCTCAAAACCCCAAACCCTCAACCTAAACCTCAAACTTCCAAACCCTAAACCCCAAACCCAAAAACCCCAAACTCTAAACCCTGGACCTCAAACCCCAAACCCTCAACCTTAAACCTCAAACTTCCAAACCCTAAACCCCAAACCCAAAACTCCAATCCCAAACCCTGACCTCAAACTCCCAAACCCTCAACCTTAAACCCTCAAACTTCAAACCCTAAGAAACCCCAAACCCAAAAACTCCCAAACTCTGAACCCTGACCCTCAAACTCCCAAACCCTCAACCTTAAACCCTCAAACTTCCAAACCCTAAACCCCAAACCCAAAAACTCCCAAACTCTAAACCCTGGACCCTCAAAACTCCCAAAAAAATAACCTTAAACCCTCAAACTTCCAAACCCTAAACCCCAAACCCAAAAACTCCCAAATCCTAAACCCTGGACCCTCAAACTCCCAAACCCTCAACCTTAAACCCTCAAACTTCCAAACCCTAAACCTCAAACCCAAAACTCCCAAACTCTAAACCCTGACCCTCAAACTCCCAAACCTCAACCTTAAACCCTCAAACTTCCAAACCCTAAACCCCAAACCCAAAAACTCCAAAATTAAAAACCCTGACCTCAAACTCCCAAACCTCCCTCAACCTTAACCCCTCAAACTTCCAAACCCTAAACCCCAAACTCAAAAACTCAAACTCTAAACCCTGACCCTCAAACTCCCAAACCTCAACCTAAAACCCTCAAACTTCCAAACCCTAAACCCCAAACCCAAAACTCCCAAACTCTAAACCCTGGGACCTCAAACTCCCAAACCTCAACCTTAAACCTCAACTTCCAAACCCTAAACCCTAAAACCCAAAACTCCCAAACTCTAAACCCTGACCCTCAAACTCCCAAACCTCAACCTTAAACCTCAAACTTCAAACCCTAAACCCCAAACCCTAAACCCCAAATCCTAAACCCTGACCCTCAAACTCCCCAACCTCAACCTAAACCTCAACCTTCCAAACCCTAAACCCCAAACCTGGAAATGACCCAAACTCTAAACCCTGGACCTCAAACTCCCAAACCCTCAACCTTAAACCTCAAACTTCCAAACCCTAAACCCTAAACCCAAATAACTCCTAAACTCTAAACCCTGGAACTCTAAACCCCAACCTCAACCTTAAAACCCTCAAACTTCCAAACCCTAAACCCCAAACCCAAAAACTCCCAAACTCAACCCTGACCCCAACCCCAAACCTCAACCTTAAACCCTCAAACTTCCAAACCCTAAACCCCAAACCCAAAACTCCCAAACTCTAAAATCCTGACCCTCAAACTCCCAAACCCTCAACCTTAAACCCTCAAACTTCCAAACCCTAAAACCGCAAACCCAAAACTCCCAAACTCTAAACCCTGACCCTCAAAACTCCCAAACCTAAACTTAAACCCTCAAACTTCCAAACCCTAAACCCCAAACCCAAAAACTCCCAAACTCTAAAACCTGACCCTGGACCCTCAAACCCCAAACCCTCAACCTTAAACCTCAAACTTCCAAACCCTAAACCCCAAACCCAAAAATCCCCAAACTCTAAACTCCTGGACCCTCAAACTCCCAAACCCTCAACCTTAAACCCTCAAACTTCCAAACCCTAAACCCTAAACCCAAAACTCCCAAACTCTAAACCCTGACCCTCAAACTCCCAAACCCTCAACCTTAAACCTCAAACTTCCAAACCCTAAACCCCAAACCCAAAAACTCCCAAACTCTAAAACTCCTGGACCTCAAACTCCCAAACCTCAACCTTAAACCTCAAACTTCCAAACCCTAAACCCCAAAACCCAAAAAAACCCCAAACTCTAAACCCTGACCCTCAAACTCCCAAACCTCAACCTTAAACCTCAAACTTCCAAACCCTAACCCCAAACCCAAAAACTCCCTAACTCTAAACCCCTGACCCTCAAACTCCTAAACCCTCAACCTTAAACCCTCAAACTTCCAAACCCTAAACCCCCAACCCAAAAAAACTCCCAAACTCTAAACCCTGGACCTCAAACTCCCAAACCTCAACCTTAAACCCTCAAACTTCCAAACCCTAAACCCCAAACCCAAAACTCCCAAACTCTCTAAACCCTGGACCCTCAAACTCCCAAACCTCAACCTTAACCTCAAACGCACTTTAAGCCCACCCAAACCCAAAACTCCCAAACTCTAAACCCTGACCCTCAAAACTCTAAACCCTCAACTCCAAACCCGAAGACTTCCAAACCCTAAACCCCAAACCCAAAAACCCCTAAATCCTAAACCTGGACCTCCCACTCCCAAACCCTCAACCTTAAACCCTAAACTTCCAAACCCTAAACCCCAAACCCAAAAACCCCAAACTCTAAACCCTGGACCCTCAAACTCCCAAACCTCAACCTTAAACCCTCAAACTTTCCAAACCCTAAACCCCAAACCCAAAAACTCCTAAACTCTAAACCTGGACCCTCAAACTCCCAAACCCTCAACCTTAAACCCTCAAACTTCCAAACCCTAAACCCCAAACCCAAAAACTCCTCTAAATCCTAAACCCTGGACCTCAAACTCCCCCAAACCCTCAACCTAAACCCTCAAAACTTCCAAACCCTAAAACCCAAAACCCAAAAACTCCCAAACTTCTAAACCCTGGACCCTCAAACTCCCAAACCCTCAACCTTAAACCCTCAAACCTAAACCCTAAACCCCAAACCCAAAACTCCCAAACTCTAAACCCTGGACCCTCAAACTCCCAAACCTCAACCTTAAACCTCAAACTTCCAAACCTGTAAACCCCAAACCCAAAAACTCCCAAATCCTAAACTCCTGGACCCTCAAACTCCCAAACCCTCAACCCCAAACCCTCAAACTTCCAAACCCTAAACCCCAAACCCAAAAACTCCCAAACTCTAAACCCTGGACCTCAAACCCCAAACCCTCAACCTTAAACCTCAAACTTCCAAACCCTAAACCCCAAACCCAAAACTCCCAAATCCTAAAACTCCTGGACCCTCAAACTCCCAAACCCTCAAATCCTAAACCTCTCAAACTTCCAAACCTCAAACCCCAAACCCAAAACTCCCAAACTCTAAACCCTGACCTCAAACTCCCAAACCCTCAACCTTAAACCTCAAACTTCCAAACCCTAAACCCTAAACCCAAAAACTCCTGAACTCTAAACCCTGGACCTCAAATCCCCAAACCCTCAAGCCTTAAACCTCAAACTTCAAGGCCTAAACCCCAAACCCAAAACTCCCAAACTCTAAACCTGTCCCTCAAAACTCCCAAACCTCAACCTTAAACCTCAAACTTCCAAACCCTAAACCCCAAACCCAAAACTCCCAAACTCTAAACCCTGGACCCTCAAACTCCCAAACCCTCAACCTAAACCTCAAACTTCCAAACCCTAAACCCTAAACCCAAAACTCCCAAACTCTAACCCCTGGACCCTCAAACTCCCAAACCCTCAACCTAAAACTCAAACTTCCAAACCCTAAACCCCAAACCCAAAACTCCCAAACTCTAAACCCTGACCCCAAACTCCCAAACTCCTCAACCTTAAACCCTCAAACTTCCAAACCCTAAACCCCAAACCCAAAAACTCCCAAACTCTAAACCCTGGACCCCAAACCCCAAATCCCTCAACCTTAAACCCTCAAACTTCCAAGCCCTAAACCCCAAAACCAAACCCAAAACTCCTAAACTCAAACCCTGACCCTCAAACTCCCAAACCTCAACTCTTAAAACTCCTCAAACTTCCAAACCTAAACCCCAAACTCAAAAACCTCCCAAACTCTAAACCCTGGACCTCAAACTCCCAAACCTCAACCTTAAACCCTCAAACTTCCAAACCCTAAACCCCAAACCCAAAACTCCCAAACTCTAAACCCTGGACCTCAAACTCCCAAACCCTCAACCTTAAACCCTCAAACTTCCAAACCCTAAACCTCAAACCCAAAAACCCCAAACTCTAAACCCTGGACCTCAAACTCCCCAAACCTCAACCTTAAACCTCAAACTTCCAAACCCTAAACCCTAAACCCAAAAAACCTCAAACTCTAAACCCTGGACCTCAAACTCCTGGAACCTCAACCTTAAACCTCAAATCTCTCAAACCCAAACCCCAAACCCAAAAAACTCCCAAACTCTAAACCCTGGACCTCAAACTCCCAAACCCTCAAATCTTAAACCTCAACTTCCAAACCCTAAACCCCAAACCCAAAAAAACTCCTAAACTCTAAACTCCTGACCTCAAACTCCCAAACCTCAATCTTAAACCTCAAACTTCCAAACCCTAACCCCAAAACCTGAAAACTCCAAATCCTAAACCCTGGACCTCAAACTCCCAAACCTCAAATTCCTAAACCCTCAAACTTCTGAACTCCTAAACCCTAAACCTAAAAACCTCCTAAATCCCTAAACTCCTGGACCCTCAAACCCCAAACCCTCAAATCTTAAACCTCAAACTTCCAAACCCTAAACCCCAAACCCAAAATCCCCTAAACTCTAAACCCTGACCTCAAACTCCCAAACCCTCAGCCTTAAACCTCAAACTTTCCAAACCTAAACCTCAAACCTGTAAAAATCCCTAAATCCTCTAAACGGACCCTCGAAACCCCAAATCACAACCTAAATCCTCAAACCTCTAAACCCTAAATTCTAAACTTCCAAAAATCTCCAACTTCTAAACTCTGATCTTCAAACTCTAAACTCAACTAAACCTCAAACTTCAAGTCTTAAATTCTAAACCTAAAAATTTTAAACTTGAAAATCTTGGTCTCAAACCTCCCAAATCCCCAATCTTAAACCTCAAACTTCCAACCCTAACCCTAAACTCAAAAAAATCCCCAATCCCAAACTTGATCTCAAACTCTAAACCTTTAACGGAACTTTAAACTTAAACTCGAAATTCCTAAAACCTGTGCATCCTAAACTTAAAATTTGACCTCAACTTCCTAAACCTTCAATTTTAAATCCCTAAACTTAAACCTTTAAATTTAAACCTAAAATCTCCTAACTTTAAATTGACTTTCGAACCCTAAACTCAACGAAACCCTTAAAAAGCTAAACCTTTTAAATTCTAAAATTACTTTTCTTCCTAAACTCTAAAACCTTGACTTTAACTCTAAACCTTTAACGAAACTCAAAATTCTAAACCTTTAAAATTCTAAACCTAAAATTCCTAAACTTTAAACGGATTCAAACTTCCTAAATCTTCAAATTTTAAACTCTTTAAATCCTAAACCTTTTAAAACTTAAACCTAAAAACGTTAAATTTAAATCTTGATCTTGAAACTTCCTAAACCTTTAAATTTAAACCCTTTAAATTAAAACCTTAAATTTAAAACTTAAAAAACTTCCTAAACTTTAAATCTTGACCTCAAACTTCCTAATCCCTAACTTAAACCTTTAAACTTAAACCCGAACATAAACCCTGAACCAATAAAATTTCTAAAATTCTGACTCTTTAAACTTCCTAAAACCTTTTAATTTTAAATCCCTTTAAACTTCTAAACCTGAATTCTAAACCTAAAATCTCCTAAACTTCTTAAAATCTTGACTTTTAAATTCTAAACTTTTTAATGATCTTAAGATTAAATTTAAATTCTAAACCTAAAAATTCTCAAATTTTAAAATTTAGATTCTTTAAATCCTAAACCTTTAACGGAAATTCTTTAAAATTCTAAACCTTAAATTCTAAACCTAAAAACTTCCTAAAATTTCTAAAATTGACCAAACCCTAAACCTCAAATCTTAACCCTCAAACTTAAACTCAGCCCTAAAACCTAAAACTTCCAAATCCTAAATTCTGATCTTCAAAACTCCTAAACCTCAATTTTAAAAATCTTTTAAACTTAAACCTTAAATTCTAAACCTAAAATCTCCTAAACTTCTAAAACTTGACTAAACTTTAAACCTCAACGAACTCAAACTTTCCAACTTTAAATTCTAAAACCTAAAAACTCCTAAATCCTAAAATTCTGACTCAAACTCCTAAACCTCAACGAAATCCTCAAACTTTCCAAATCTTAAATTCAAATCTAAAAATCACTAAACTTTAAACCTGACTAAACCTCCTAAACCAATTTTAAACTCAAACTTTCCAAAACCCTAAACCTAAACCTGAAAAATCCCCAAACTTCTAAACGGATCTTCAAACCCTAAACCTCAAATCTTAAACCTCAAATCCCAAACCCTAAAACCTAAACCTAAAAATCTCCTAAACTTAAACTCCTGATCTCTAAACTCTAAACCTCAAATCTTAAACCTCAAACCTAAACTCCTAAACCCCAAACCCAAACTCCTAAACTTCTAAATTCTGACCCTAAACTCCTAAAACCCTAAAATTTTAAACCTCTAAAACCTAAACTTAAATCAAACTCCAAAAAACTCCTAAATCCTAAATCTCTGACCTCAAAACTTCCCAAACCTCAAATTTTAAACCTCAAATCCCAAACCCTAAATTCAAACCCAAAACTTCCTAAACTCTAAATCTTGACCCTAAACTCCCAAACCTCAATCTTAGACTCCTAAAGACTTAAACCTGAATTCTAAATTCCAAAAAACTTCCTAAACTTTAAAATCTCTAGACCAAACTCTAAACCTCAATCTTAAACCTCAAACTTTCCAAACCCTAAATTCTAAACTCCAAAATCCCAACCTAAAATCTAATTCTAAACCCCAAACCCTCAAATCTTAAACCTCAAACTTTCCAAACCCTAAATCAAACCTGAAACTCAAGCAAAACTGGCCAGGATGTGATCTTCAAACTTCCCAAACCTCAATTTAAACCAAACCTAAACTCAAACCTAAACCCAAAAACTTCCTAAACTAAGCTGTTGACCAAACTTCCTAAACCTCAACGAAATCCTCAAACTTCCAAACCTTAAATTTAAACCTAAAAAACTCCTAAATTTAAATTTGGATTCTCAAACTCCTAAACCTCAACGTAAATCCTCAAACTTCCAAACCCTAGTCCAAAACCCAAAAAACTCCTAAACTTAAAATCTCTGGATCTCAAACTCCCAAAACCTTTAAATCTTAAACCTCAAATCCCAAACCTAAATCTAAACTCAAAAAATCCCAACTCTAAATTGAACTCAAACCCTAAACCTCAAATCTTAAAACCTCAAACTTCCAAACCCTAAATCTAAACTCAAAAAATTCTCTAAACTTCTAAAATCTCTGACTCTCAAACTCCTAACCCTCAACCTTAAAACCTCAAAACTTTCCAAACTTAAATCTAAAACCCAAAACTCCTAAACTCTAAATCTCTGACCCTCAAACCCCAAACTCCCCAAATCTAAATCCCCAAACTTCTAAACCCTAAATTCCCAAAACCTGAAAACTCCCAAACTTAAAATTCCTAAACTCTCAAACCCTAAACTCTCTAAGAACCTGAACTTCAAACCCTAAATCTCTAAACTCAAAAACTCCCAAGTCCTAAAACCTGACCTCAAAACTCCCAAACCTCTAGTTGACATGGGCATTTTCAGCATGGCCCTAAATTCTAAAACCCAAAAATCCCTAAATCCTAAATTCTGACTTTCAAACTCTAAACTTTCAACTGAAACTTAAACTTAAACCCTAAAACTCCCAAACTCTAAACCCTGGACCCTCAAACTCCCAAACCCTCAACCTTAAACCCTCAAACTTCCAAACCCTAAACCCCAAACCCAAAAACTCCCAAGTCCTAAACCCTGGACCCTCAAACTCCCAAACCCTCAACCTTAAACCCTCAAACTTCCAAACCCTAAACCCCAAACCCAAAAACTCCCAAGTCCTAAACCACAAACCCACCTACCGCCCGAAACCCCGAGTTCCCCGCCGTCCCAGAAACGGGCGAGGCTTTTCTGGGGCAAGCAGCCCTGCGGCGAGCCGTCCAGTGCCAAGAATGGCCACATCCGAGCGCCGGCCTCGGGGCAACACGGCGGTTCCAAGGTGGAGAAATCGATTCATACATATATGTACATATATATCTATATAGACCTGTGCATTGTATCTATATATATAATATGTAACATGTATATACATATATATATATATATATGTATCTATATATATGTATATGTTGATTCTACGCATGTATGTGTTTTTTTTGGGGGACGCCAACATGGTGGCCCTTTTGGGGTGGTCTTTTAGTTTCTTGCTTTAAGCCATCCCAAGAAGGGCACACACACCTCCATGTGGTTTTCGGTTGTCACTTTCTGTGAGTGGCCAAGGGAATCCCATTCAAAGCTAGGTCCCCCAATAGTGCCCTTTTACATTTTTTTTCTTCTTCTTTTTTTCTTCTTCTTTTTTTCCGGAGGGTTCCCCTACTAAAATAGTCTACAGAAGAAAGGGTACCCTTATTCTAACCTCCCTACTGGAGGACCTAGCAAAGTGATCACCTCATCGGACTGACCAGGGTTTTTTGCGCGACGGATGCGAGCAGCGCCAAACACGCGCGTGGGGCTTTTTTGTGGCTTCGGTTCCTGGCAGATTTGGGGTGACGCCCAGTTGGTCCAAATAGACCTGTCTTTGGGGTTGGCATGGCCGGATAGGGAGTTTAGGCAATGATCAGGATTCATTCCCTTGCCATGATCGGCAGGAGTTTTGACCTCGCTGAATTTGGGAACCTGAGGACTCCTATCAACCGTCACCATGGCACACGTAAGGATGCGATACAGAGAGCATCGCGCGAATTTTCCAGGCAAACGAAGGTTCCTCTACAAATGAGCACCACACATTATCAGCAGAATATCGGTTTTGGGTGGTGCTCCATTGTTGTTTGCATGTTGACGCGTCTGGTTTTGGGTGGTCCCTATCGCATTGCGGTAATGTTGCCAGCGGCTCCAATACCTTCAAAAGACTTGCATCAATATTTTTGGGCTCTGGCGACACTTTGGAGTGGATTCGGCCGTCAGACTCCCTTCCCAAGGAAAAGTCAGGGGAAATGCATGGGAACCACGTTTCGAGAGAAAATGACATAGGCCCCTGATTCCCGTTTGACACAGACCCTTTACATACCGAGTAGTTGACCCAAAGGCTAAGGGCCTACACCTTTCTGGCCCATGCAATCTTTTCCAGACAATATCCGTGTTCTCCTTGCGGAACTCCCTTTGAAGTGACAACAAACCAAAACGTTGTGGATTCCCTAATCGTTGCAACTACGAATCAAGGACAAGCTGCAACTTACCATTTCTGGCCCTGCAATTCTGGGGCAGCGTCAAAGCCTCCGGGGGCAGGTTTTCATCATCCCTCCACTGTTCTGTATTTTGCAATTGTCGATTCTGCTGATTTGTTCTGACGCGGGGGCTGCAAAGAGCAAAGCTTTTGCTGACGTACCGGTGCTTCACTTTTGGGATGACCATCCAACTTGCATAGGGCTTGTTGAGGGGACCCTGATTGGGGCCAAGCACGCCAGCTTCCAAACAAAAAGTCAACCATAAGGGTTTCTCACATCTTGGGCGATTCACTCACGCCCCATTGGGACTCATCAGACTCAGTTGGGCATCAACTCAAATTCCTTCGGGACAATTGGGTTTTGTGAAGCACCGGGGGGCTCTGCTTCTCCTGATGCCGAGGATGTGCGCAAAGATGACACTATGGAGGTGCGTCACGTGCCGTGAAATTGCAAGCTGAAGTAGACGCCAAGGAAGCCCTGCAATTGAACAGGTTTCGGAGAGAGGATGGTAGTTACAGGATACCCACAGCGAGTCCGACCCTAACCCCGGATGACAAAAGGCCCTTTGATGAGCTGTTGTGAACAAGCGGGCGGTTGCTTAGGGTTCTGCCATGGCCATCATGCTTCGACTGGAACTAATTGAGCCACAATCACAACCTGGGTAGATGAAGCTTAGTGGGAAATAGTCCCAGCTATAGATAGGTGCGGCCAAGGAACCATGACAACGTTGGTGGGAGGGTATTTACATATCTGCATATCTACGCATCTACATGATTACATAAATACATGTATACACATATACATTTTTAAAATATTCATCCATACGCAATTGTACCTTTACATATACATCTCTATAGATTTTAGATCTCTAGATATATTTTTACAAAATCACACCATACACATAGATATTTAGATATCTAGATCTCTAGATATATCGATATGTTATATGTACACATATAAAAGCATGCATACCTATGTACCTACGTACGTACGTACGTAGGTAGGTACATACATGCATGCATGCATGCATACATGCATACATGCATACATACAAACATACATGCATACATACATACATTACCTGAACATACATACACACATTACCTGAACATACATGTAGTCAGTGGATGTGGTCATATACCGCAATGCTACATTTTCCTCACAGCTAGTTGGACGGCGCAGAGAAGTTGGCGGTTCCTTGCTAGGTGGAGCTGGCCGCAGACACGCCGGTGCCAGACGGCACCACCCACATCTTGGCCCGAGCCTCTGGGGAGGTTTCCCCCTCCATCGAATCTGCTTGCAATAATGTTGACCCAGGATCTAAGTAGAACCCGTCCCATCATCAGGGGGGTGTTCCTTGCAAAAGTGGTCTGAATCCCCACTAAAAGGGGACACCCCCGATGAAAATCAACCAGGGGTTCATTAATCCGGGGGTAGCATTTTCTAGCGAACAACATCTGCAGCGATCCATAGGCGCCAGGCACGTAGGAGCTTCAACACGCCACGCCCAAAGCGCCGAAACCTACGCCTCGTGCGGCCTGGCATTCGCCGATTCAAAAAGCCCTTGGCCCCAAATTATAAGCCACTGGAATCCCGTACGCGCGAAGGGTTTTGGATGTGTCACTTTTCATGGGTGGGCGAAAGAGGGACATGAAATGTGGTTCGGTGAAAAGGGCTTTTCTTGGAAAGGAATAGTTCACAAGTCACTGGTTGTCCTGACAAATACGCCCTTGGTACTTTTTTGGGCATTGGTCTCTCTGTGAGCCAAGAATCCTGAGCCGAGTCTAAAGTTCAGATGGCATCAGTTTGCTCTACGGTAAAACCGTTGTTGTTTCCTTCTCCTCAGCCCGGGTTTCGGGTTTCGAAAGGGATCCCCTTTGAGATCTTTCAACCAACAATAAACCATTTTGAACAGCTCACGTGCAGAATCAAAGGGCCAGAGTTTGGAACAATTCAGACCTTTGCTGATTGCAAGTGAGCTGTCTAGAGTCTAGAGGGGAGGTGTCGTGGGGTTCCTTTGGCGTCTGAACAATTCCCCCTATGAATAGTTGGAGCGCTTGGGCTGACAAGGGGGCGCAGGTGCCGTCCTTTTGGGGGCCCAATCCTGCTTTCGGGGCTGGCGCCCGAAGCTATCCAAGACTGGACTTGGTAACATGCGGTTGAAAGTCGGGCTGAGCAAGCTTTCCATTTAGGTTTATCGTCCTCGTTACGAAGGGAATAGCGTCATCTGCTTTCAGTCTGGGGTAAATTGCGGCTGCCAAGGTTTCCACCTTTTTCCTTACTTGCCGTATCAGGATGCCTCGACCTTTTGCGCCCCTCTTCCAGCCAAATTTTCTGCGAATGTCACAGGTTTGGAGCGCTCCTGCACATCTAGGGAGCGTTACCGGGTACCATACCTGCACCTCGCCTTGCCTACTGACTTGTGGGGCCATGCGAGTCGCGAGGTGTTTGCCAACTCGCCGGCGCTGGGCGAGTCGGATTTTTGCGTCTCGGCACCCTTCCAGGAGCCGAGGGGTGAGCGCTCGGTATCCTTTTTGGATGCTTTGCAATGGACATCGCAAGGCAAAAAACACCAGTTTGGGGTCCGCTAACCAAAAAGACACACAACTGACACAACTTTTGGGGTCCCTTAACGAAAATGACACAACTGGCAATAGTTTTTTCTGTAGTCAGCTGCTAGATTGGGGAGGGCAATGTCGGGACAAACTTGGGGAAGCGTGTGTCATTTTGTTTGTCAAGCCCTCCCACGGAAGCGATGACTTCGGCGGAACTCACCAACCCCAATGTGTTTGGTTGGTATCTTCCCTGCTAGGGTGGTTTCCAGTGGATCTCACATGCCCCTAGGACAGTTGTTTTACCTGTGTTGGGTAGGATTGTTATCAACCCGTTTGATAGGGAGCTTTAGACGCCATTGTACAGGTCCCTCTAGAGATTCTCAAGGGGACCATGACCATAAGGAGTTTTCACCATGACACGTACAGCTTTCCCTCCTCGCAGTACCAGCGATCTGTCGCGCCGTCACATAAGATGATCCGCTCTAAGATCCTTGTGGGAACGCCCACGCAAAAGCGCTGTTCTGGATTGGTCCACGACCGCATGTACCCACACCACACCCGGCACATGGTAAACACACCTGCCCACGCGCATCTGTGTTTCATCAACTCACACCTGGGCAAGGGCACTCCAACATGAGATAGGTCGGAACCATTCGTATTTGACAAAAGGAGGTTGGGGCATCTTTCGGGAACACACAAAGCACTCATGATCTCCGTAGAAGGAAGCCAACAGTTAAAAGGACACCATCATGTTTTTTTTCAGCAACAGTGATGCGTTTGCAAAAGGCGCACACCTATCACTTGTGATGTTTAAGACAGACAGCAACAGCTGGTTTCACCAGTAACTTGGCCGAAGGACGACCAGCAGAAGTCCGAGAAGGAGCTTTGACAGGCGATGCTTGCCCTGGGTTTTCGGGGATTTTGAGGCGTCCGCTTAAGGCAGGGCCGCATGTCCCCCAGGTCCTCCAAGTCCTTGCACAAAGGCATTGCGAAATGGGCGGCGGGGCGGTCTTTTTGAGACCGAACATTCCACAACCATGTCTGGGCAGGGATTCTGGATTCTTCCTGGAGGCACTCCAAACTCTTCCCAAAGAGGGGGGCACAAGCATTGCCACCTCGCTTTTGGCGGGTTGACCACGCAGACACACCGTTGCCTCAAAGGCCGCCAGCTGTTGGGCAACCTCAGGTTCAACCTCGTTTGCTGAAGCTCTTCGTTTTTCGCGGCCCTCGAAAACGGATCCTAAATCGGAGCGGCCCTGTGTGAGGAGATTTCGCCGAAGCCTCGCCAGGTTGGATGACAGGAAGAGCATTCCTCGCAGTGACGACGTGTGCTTCGATGAGCCCGTTTGGGTGCGTTTAGCTCCCTGCATTGTGTGTAGATGCAGAGGTGAAATTGTAAACCGTATTTATACGGGCATGCCAGTACATAGACATATACAGGACACACACACGCGACACACCGAGCCCTTTTTGTATTTTGAACGAACCATAGAGCATGATTGAGGTTTTGACCATCCGAGTTTGCTTAGTTCAGACTCAACATAAATCCTTGGAACCGCTCTAATGCCAGTTGTCGGTTTTCGGGTGCCAGTTGTACCGGTGCGGCGCCAGAGTCGCCCCGGGGAGGTTCGGCGCGTTCGGCGCGGCGCGAGAGAGCCGGGGTTAGGGAGTGTAAGAGGCGGAGCAAGCTCCAGCAAGGCAAGGTGGCAAGTGGGTACCAATCACTGACTGGCTCAAATTCAAATTTAAGGGCTGCCGCCCAGTGCCGCCGACCCGCGTTATGTTTTGACACTTTTCTGTTCGGCTGCATGGCTATGCTTTGCTTGATGCTTTGTTGGTGGTCAGCGCAATTGACTTTTGTTTCTTCCCTCAGACACCAGTAGATTGCTAGCTGACAAGTGTTTCAGAGCGCAGGAATAGGTCCGCTGGATCAAAGCCTGCTTCAAAGTGTGTCGGAGTTCTTGCCTCTCTAAGTGGCTCCTGACGTTGCTCTCTCTGCATCGGCACTCGCTTCCCCTTAGGGGAGTTGAGGGATGCCCCCACAGGGGACTCCTGCCGATGCAAGAGCTAACGCAGGTGCCACCTGGAGAGGCAAGAGGTCCGGCACACTTTGAAGCAGGCCCCCAGATCTTTTGCACCTTTTGGGTGGATGCCCGGGCTCTGTTTGGCTGCATGGCTATGCTTTGCTTGATGCTTTGTTGGTGGTTAGCGCCCCCAGATCTTTCGCACTCTTTGGGTGGATGCCCGGGCTCTGTTTGGCTGTATGGCTATGCTTTGCTTGATGCTTTGTTGGTGGCCAGCGCAATCGACTTTTGTTTCTTCCCTCAGACACAAGTAGATTGCTAGCTGACAAGTGTTTCAGGGCGCAGGAATAGGTCCGCTGGATTAAAGGCTGTTTCAGAGTGTGCCGGAGTTCTTGCCCCATTCAGTGGCTCCTGATGTTGCTCTCTCTGCATCGGCACTCGCTTCCCCTTAGGGGAGTTGAGGGATGCCCCCACAGGGGACTCCTGCCGATGCAAGAGCTAACGCAGGTGCCACCTGGAGAGGCAAGAGCTCCGGCACACTTTGAAGCAGGCCCCCAGATCTTTTGCACCTTTTGGGTGGATGCCCGGGCTCTGTTTGGCTGCATGGCTATGCTTTGCTTGATGCATTGTTGGTGGTTAGCGCCCCCAGATCTTTCGCACCTTTTGGGTGGATGCCCGGGCTCTGTTTGGCTGCATGGCTATGCTTTGCTTGATGCTTTGTTGGTGGTTAGCGTAATTGATTTTTGTTTCTTCCCTCAGACACCAGTAGATTGCCAGCTGGCACCTTTTGGGTGGATGCCCGGGCTCTGTTTGGCTGCATGGCTATTCTTTGCTTGATGCTTTGTTGGTGGTGAGATGAATTGACTTGTTTTTCTTCCCTCAGACACTAGTAGATTGCTAGCTGACAAGTGTTTCAGAGCGCAGGAATTGGTCCGCTGGATCAAAGCCTGCTTCAACTTGGATCAAAGCCTGCTTCAAAGTGTGTCGGAGCTCTTGCCTCTCTAAGTGGCTCCTGACGTTGCTCTCTCTGCATCGGCACTCGCTTCCCCTTAGGGGAGTTGAGGGATGCCCCCACAGGGGACTCCTGCCGATGCAAGAGCTAACGCAGGTGCCACCTGGAGAGGCAAGAGGTCCGGCGCACTTTGAAGCAGGCCCCCAGATCTTTTGGGTCCCATCATTCCCAAATTTCCGGGTCCCATACATCCAGAATTTTCCGGGCCCCAGAAAGTCCAAAATTTTCGGTTCCCATAAATCCCAAATCTTCCGGGTCCCATCAATCCCAAATTTACCGGGTCCCATACATCCAGAATTTTCCGGGCCCCAGAAAGTCCAAAATTTCCGGGTCCCAGAAATCCCAAATTTTCCGGGTTCCATCAATCCCAAATTTTCCGGGTCCCACACATCCAGAATTTTCCGGGCTTCAGAAATCCTAAATTGCGCGCTTAGTTCTTTGCAGTGTTTGTTTAGTTGTTCGTTTTGTTCTTTGTTTGTTTGGTTGGTTGGTTGGTTGGATGTGGTCGTACCGTGAAGAAGTCTGTTGTAATCTTACGGGGCCTGGTGGTTTGTTTGTTTGCAGGAGCTGCCAAAATGGTGGGGCTTTGGGTTTGGTAGGGGATTTGGTACGCGTGTACGCCTGTACGCGTTCATGCCTATATGCATGTTCGCCTGCACGCATGTACGCGTGCATGGGTGTTCGCGAGTGTCGCGGTTGCCGTGCCAATGGGGAAGGCGAAAAACGTGCTATTTGGATGACTTGAAGCGTGTCATTTTTCGTTCCCCTGTGCGGGAATTGTAGCTCGTAGCATGTCAGATGTTGTTTTGCAGCGCAGGCGCAGTGTTTTGTGCGGGTAGACAGCGTCGCTGTTGCGGCAGTGCGATTTGCGCTTCAGGGGTCGTTGTTTTGAGGTGTTTTGCTTGGAATGCGCGTGCAACTGTTTGCTCGAGTGTTATTGTCGTTGGCCCCGTCGTACAGGCGGTTTCTTTTCACGACTTCAGATTTGCCTGTGCCAGTTTTCTGAATGCGGCGCGCGTTGCTGCGTGATTGTGCGTGCCAGCCACGTGGCTGGCGTGTGCGCAGTGCTGGGCGGGCTCAGTTAAACGGAGGCGCTGCAGTCCTGTGCCAGTTTTCTGAATGCGGCGCGCGTTGCTGTACGGGCGCGCGTGATTGTGCGTGCTAGCCACGTGGCTGGCGTGTGCGCAGTGCTGAAGGGCATTTCTTGCATAGTGGCTAAAGGCACTTTAGAACAGAAGGCCAATCCAGTTCAGGCTGGTTTGCATCCAAGCTAAGAAGGTTGGAAGCAAGTGTGAAACGAGGAAACGTGAGGGAACCAAACTAACACGTGTTGCTATGAATGCATTGAGTTTGGTAGGCTTGGGTATGCATTGATCATTCCTTGATGTCTTGCCATTTTGGGACTCAAAAGTGGCCTTGAGCCAAAACTGGCAATTTTGAGTTAACTAAGTTCAACATGCCCCTGTTGCGTCCTGGCATTGATGTGGCGGTGCACACGGAGTGCCGGATGCTGTCTACAGCGGCCGGGTTGGACTTCAAGCAGCACATCATTCTGGTGCAGGCCCGGGGGGACCGGCCGCTCTTCGGCTGTGGCAGTCGGTGGGGATGGTGGTGCATTTTCGTCCGGGGGACGGTTTCGAGGTTCCGGGGCTGCCCCCCATTTTGCACGTGCGCGCATGGAGGAATGCGCGTGGTTTGGAGCGGGATGATGACTTCGCCTTCATGTTCCTGTCTGAGGAGGACGCCTATGCCGAGGGGGGCACAGCGCTGGCCGAAGCATGGCTGGAAGTGGCCGGCCAGGCATACGAGCGGCTGACGCCGGCGGCTGTAGCAGTGGCGGAGGGACCGCCGGTGGGCCGCATGCTGGCCCTCAATCCCAGAAAGGGTGGAGGAGGTCCTGGCGGGGGCGCTGATGGGCTTTCGTGCCATGAGGCTGTCCGGGGAGTTGACCCCGGCCTTCAAGGGGGAGTGGGAAGCTTCGTGCAGGCGGCAAGCGCAGCATCTGCTCACCTTCTCGGAGAGGGCAAGACCCGGGCTGAGGTGCGCACGCACATGGAAGGAAGGGGTTGTCCTCTCCCTCCCCAGCATGTGGATAGTACAGTATGGCATCATTGAAGTGCTTGGTGAAGCAGTCCAAGCTGCCGTTGGACCTGGGAACGATCCAGCTCTCGGCGAAGCAGCCCAGGCTGGGGAATCTGCCTGGCAGGCTGCAGTGGCGGAGCCGCCCATGCTCCCCATGCTGGAGGACATGATCGCGTCCAAGTACAGGGCCAATGACCCAGTATGGTCAGCCCTGCTGGGCTGGTGGCTGACAGCCACCGGAGTTCTTTGCTACGCGCACGTCATGAGGTCATGGCCCAGGCGGTTGAGCCACTCCACTTTTCACGGACGGTGCTCGAGGCAAACAACGGCAGAACAGGCAGGGGTTCGACTTCTGCATCCCTGCTGTTTTCGCCTGTAGCTGGCCCTTGGGGGCAGATTGCGGCGAGGTACGCCCTTTCCTTGCGCACCAAGCACAAAGTCCTTGTCATTGCCCATGCCCTACAGGCCTTTGATGCCTGGGAGGTGATCCCGCCGGAGGCAGTGGAGGCGGTGCTGCCGGCGGCGGAGAAGGCGGTTGGCGCCGCAGTTGCTCAGGACAGTGCGGCCTTATGGATCTCGCCAGCGGAGAAGGCGGACATCAAGAAGCGCCTGGTGATGTTGAAGCAGCGCCAGAGCACCACTGCAGTGCGCCAGGCCAGTGGGCGTAGGCGGGGATCGCATGTGGAGATGCCCAGCACCATCAAGGGCAAGAAGGTGTCGCCCACGCTCCGTGATGGGGCACTGCATGTGCGCTGTGGCAATCCGGGGCATGTGCCCAGTCGGAGGAGTGTGGCCGCAGGCACCAGTGTGCCATTCTCTCTCGCACGGGCCGGGTGTGTGGAGGGAACCACACAGCCGCAGAGTGCAGAGAGAAGCGCTGGGTGAATGCCGAGGTGGAGGAAACTCAGCCGATGCTGCGGAACAGGCAGCAGTAGCAGGCTTTAACCTGCTATCCGAAGCTTTTGTTGTGATTTTACAATCTGGGAACCGTAGCTGCCGTACCCTTCACACTCCTCCAGGCGCATTTGCCGCGCTAACTTGGGATATAATAAAGCTCTGTCAACATTGAAGGAAACCTCAGGAAATTCGCTAAACCGCAATTTTTGATTGAAACGGCTGAAATTTGTTGAAACGGCACTAACTTCTGCAGTTTGGCCAAAGGGCAGAAATTACGTACCCTCGGAAGATCCAGGTATCATGTTCGCCTGCACGCATGTGTGCGTGCATGGGTGTTTGCGAGTGTCGCGGTTGCCGTGCCAATGGGGAAGGCGAAAAACGTGCTATTTGGATGACTTGAAGCGTGTCATTTTTCGTTCCCCTGTGCGGGAATTGTAGCTCGTAGCATGTCAGATGTTGTTTTGCAGCGCAGGCGCAATGTTTTGTGCGGGTAGACAGCGTCGCTGTTGCGGCAGTGCGATTTGCGCTTCAGGGGTCGTTGTTTTGAGGTGTTTTGCTTGGAATGCGCGTGCAACTGTTTGCTCGAGTGTCATTGTCGTTGGCCCCGTCGTACAGGCGGTTTCTTTTCACGACTTCAGATTTGCAAGAAATCGATCGAAACCATTCTGGCGCTGCAGTCCTGTGCCAGTTTTCTGAATGCGGCGCACGTTGCTGAACGGGCGCGCGTGATTGTGCGTGCCAGCCACGTGGCTGGCGTGTGCGCAGTGCTGGGCGGGCTCAGTTAAACGGAGGCGCTGCAGTCCTGTGCCAGTTTTCTGAATGCGGCGCGCGTTGCTGTACGGGCGCGCGTGGTTGTGCGTGCTAGCCACGTGGCTGGCGTGTGCGCAGTGATGGGCGGGCTCAGTTAAACGGAGGCGCTGCAGTCCTGTGCCAGTTTTCTGAATGCGGCGCGCGTTGCTGTACGGGCGCGCGTGATTGTGCGTGCTAGCCACGTGGCTGGCGTGTGCGCAGTGATGGGCGGGCTCAGTTAAACGGAGGTGCTTACGATGTGGCTGGCGTGTGTGCAGTGTTGCACGGGCGCGCGTGAGCAGGTGTGCTTACCATGTGGCTGGCGTGTGTGCAGTGCTGAGTGGGCTCAGTTAAACGGGTGTGCTTGCTATGTGGCCAACAGTTTGAAAGCAAAAAAGGAGTGGACATTTCCGGGAACCCCCCGCTCTCGTAACACAACATGGAGTCACAATTGGCCGCCCCTGTTTAAGACAAAAGATGGAGCAACCCCAGGTTGGAACAACCAAGTCTCATGAAAGTTTATTAAAGAAGACAAGGAAAGAAGATAAGAAGAGAAGACGAGAAGAGAAGATGAGGAGGGAAGACAGAAGACGAGGAGAGAACACGAGAAGGGAAGACGTGAAGAGAAGACGCGGAGAGAAGACGAGAAAAGGAGACGAGGAGAAAAACGGGAAGAGAAGACCAGGAGAGAAGACGAGGAGAGAAGACGAGGGGAGAAGTCGAGGAGAAAAGACGAGGTGAAGAGACGGGAAGAGAAGACGAGGAGAGAAGACGAGTTGGGAAGACGGAAAGACGAGGAGAGGGGGACAAGACGAGAAGGGAAGACGAGGAAAGAAGACGAGATGAGAAGACGAGGAGAGAAAACGGGCTGAGGAGAGAAGACGAGGAGATCAGACGAGGAGCCCAAAATTTCCAGGCCCCATAAATCCCAAATTTTCCGGATCCCATCAATTCCAAATTTTCCGGGTCCCATACATCCAGAATTTTCCGGGGTCCAGAAAGCCTAAATTGCGCGCTTGGTGCCTTGCAGTGTTTGATCAGTTGTTTGTTTTGGTCTTTGTTCGTTTGGTTGGTTGGTTGGTTGGTTGGTTGTGGTCGTACCGCGAAGAAGTTTGTTGTAATCTTACGGGGTCGGTGCTTCGTTTGTTTTCAGGAGTTCAAGAGCGAGCGAGCGAGCTAGCGAGCGAGTGAGCGAGGGAGTGAATGAGTGAGTGAGTTAGAGATTGAGTGAGTGAGTGAGTGAGTGAGTGAGTGAGTGAGTGAGTGAGCGAGCGAGTGAGTGAGTGAGTGAGTGAGTGAGTGAGTGAGGGAGTGAGTGAGTGAATGACTGAGTGACTGAGTGAGTGAGTGAGTGAGTGAGTGCGTGAGTGAGTGAGTGAGTGAGTGAGTGAGTGAGTGAGTGAGTGAGTCAGTGGCAGCGTTTCGCCAGTCTTTCCAGTCTGACAGTGGGACAGGGAGAGGGTAGTTGGAAGCCTGGTGGCCGAGCGTCAGCTCGTGCTGTTTTGGCGTGTGGCGCCTGTGGTTCAAGGCCGCAGGAGGTGACTTTGGCTGAACGTGGCAGCGCTTCGCCCGTCTTTCTAGTCTGACAGTGGGACAGGGAGAGGGTAGTTGGAAGCCTGGTGGCCGAGCGTCAGCTCGTGCTGTCTTGGCGGCGCGTGTGGTTGAAGGCCGCAGGAGGTGACTTTGGCCGAGCGACGGGGCCAAGGCGACTGGTTGGATTGAATCGGGACGCGCTGGAGTGCTCTGTCTGTCCTTCCATTCTGACAGTGGGACAAGGGGATGGCAGCTGGAAGCCTGGTGCCCGAGCATCGGCTCGTGTTGCCTTTGGTCGAAGGCTGCGTGAGGTGGATTTGGCTGAGCGACGGGGCTAAGGCGAATGGAATGCTTGGATTGTGTTGGGGCGCGCTGGAGCGCTCCGTTCGCTCTCCATTCTGACAGCGGGACAGGGCGATGGCAGCTGGAAGCCTGGCGCCCGAGGGCTCCCTTTGGTTTGAAGGCCGAAGGAGATGATTTTGGCTGAACCACGTGGCTAAAGGGAATGGCTGTCAGTGTTTCCAGCCTAACAGTGGGACAAGGAGATGGCAGCTGGAGACCTGGTGCCCGAGCATCATTTGGCTACCGCCCTGCATGGTTTCAGGTGCGCGTGCAGCTGGCTGCTGAGAGATGCCGCCAGAAATTGTTCTGCGCTGTGTGGTACTGGGCGCAGGTCATGAGATTTCTCAGTGTGACTGCTGGCACGCGCGCAGGGGGCTGCAAGTTAGCACGCGGGGAATGCAAGGTTTGTAGAAAGACAAAGGCCAGCCAAGCGTCGGGCAAGCACGCGTGGCGCAAGCATGTGGGGAACGCGAAGGCTAAGAAAAGGTTAGGCCAAGGAAGAAGTTTGTGGGGGTCGCCAAGTGTGGCGCAGACATGAATGCTTGAAGCACCTGTGAGCTGGATACAGCCACGCACAGTTGTTTATCCGGCCAAAATGCTGGGCCACGTCCTACATTGAGGAGCGGGCTCAGTGTGAGTGCGTGAGGGAATGTTGTATACGGCGCATATGGAAGCGAGGAGAAGAAAAAAACTAATAACGTACTGGGGCAACACGCATGAGACTTTGCGCAGACACAGATGGCAGAAGCTCGTGGGAAAGGCAAGAGAAGGACATAATAAGTGGCGGGCAGACACGCATGGCACGTACGGTGGGGGCTGCAAGTACTGAGCAGAGCAGACATGAGTGCTAGAAGCACCTGCGCAAGCTGCACACAGCCTCACACTTTGTGGCGTTTATCCGGCCAAGGTGGCGAATCCAAGACAAAGAGCAACTGAGTGTCGGGCAGACACGAATGGCATAAGCGCGTGAAGGCAAGAGAAAGACGCACCAAGCGTCGGACAGACACGACTGGCACGCGCCATGAGGGCTGCAAAGTAGCGCGTGGGGAGTGCAAGGCTTGTAGGAAGATAAAGGCTGGCCTGGGGTTGAGCAGGCACGCGTGGCGCAAGCATGTGGCGAATGGAAAGGGCAAGGAAAGGTTAGAACAAGGCAGAAGTTTGCAGACACGAACGCCACAAGCAACTGGCGAATCTGTAGTGTATAGGAAGGCGCAGGGGGAGAGAAACCCCAACCAATCAATCATGTTCCGCGTAGACTGCGAGACAAGTCTGTGGAGACTGTAAAGGAAGGGTGCAGAGGACAGCGCAAGCAGCCCATAGGCACGAGTGGCAGCCGCACGTGGGGAACGCAAAGCAAGTGTGAAATTGGGGCGACACGAATAAGACGTTGGGTGGATACAGAGGGCACAAGCTTGCGGGGAAGGCAAGAGAAAGACGCACCAAGCGCCGGGCAGACACGATTGGCGCGCGCAGCGGGCTGCAAGTTAGCGCGCGGGGACTGCCAGGCTTGTAGGAAGGCAAAGGCCAGCCAAGCGTCGGGCAGGCACGCGTGGCGCAAGCATGCGGGGAACTCAAAGGGCCAGAAAAGGCTAGGCCAAGGAAGAAGTTTGTGGGGGTCGCCAAGTGTGGCGCAGACATGCTTGAAGCACCTGCACGAGCTGGACACAGCCACGCACAGTTGTTTTTTATCCGGCCAAGGTGCTGGGCCACGTCCTACATTGAGGAGCGGGCTCAGTGTGAGTGCGTGAGGGAATGTTGTATACGGCGCACATGGAAGCGAGGGGAAGAGAAGGACTAATGGCGTGCTGGGGCAACGCGCATGAGACTTTGCGCAGACACAGATGGCAGAAGCTCGTGGGAAAGGCAAGAGAAGGACATAATAAGTGGCGGGCAGACACGCGTGGCACGTACGGTGGGGGCTGCAAGTACCGCGCAGAGCAGACATGAGTGCTAGAAGCACCTGCACAAGCTGCACACAGCCTCACACTTTGTGGCGTTTATCCGGCCAAGGTGGGGAATCCAAGACAAAGAGCAACCGAGTGTCGGGCAGACACGAATGGCATAAGCGCGTGAAGGCAAGAGAAAGACGCACTAAGCGTCGGACAGACACGATTGGCACGCGCCATGAGGGCTGCAAAGTAGCACGTGGGGAGTGCAAGGCTTGTAGGAAGACAAAGGCTGGCCTCGGGTTGAGCAGGGCATGTGGCGAATGGAAAGGGTAAGGAAAGGTTAGAACAAGGCAGAAGTTTGCAGACACGAACGCCACAAGCAACTGGCGAATCTGTAGTGTATAGGAAGGCGCAGGGGAAGAGAAACCTCAACCAATCACTCATGTTCCGCGTAGACTGCGAGACAAGTCTATGGAGACTGTAAAGGAAGGGTGCAGAGGACAGCGCAAGCAGCCCATAGGCACGAGTGGCAGCCGCACGTGGGGAACGCAAAGTAAGAGTGAAATTGGGGCGACACGAATAAGACGTTGGGTGGATACAGAGGGCACAAGCTTGCGGGGAAGGCAAGAGAAAGACGCACCAAGCGCCGGGCAGACACGATTGGCACGCGCGCAGCGGGCTGCAAGTTAGCGCGCGGGGACTGCCAGGCTTGTAGGAAGACAAAGGCCAGCCAAGCGTCGGGCAGGCACGCGTGGCGTAAGCATGTGGGGACCTCAAAGGGCCAGAAAAGGCTAGGCCAAGGAAGAAGTTTGTGGGGGTCGCTAAGTGTGGCGCAGACAGGAATGCTTGAAGGGAATGTTGTATACGGCGCACATGGAAGAGCAACCGAGTGTCGGGTAGACACGAATGGCATAAGCGCGTGAAGGCAAGAGAAAGATACACCAAGCGTCGGACAGACACGATTGGCGCGCGCGATGAGGGCTGCAAAGTAGCACGCGGGGAGTGCAAGGCTTGTAGGAAGACAAAGGCTGGCCTGGGGTTGAGCAGGCACGCGTGGCGCAAGCATGTGGCGAATGGAAAGGGTAAGAAAAGGTTAGAACAAGGCAGAAGTTTGCAGACACGAACGCCACAAGCAACTGGCGAATTTGTAGTGTATAGGAAGGCGCAGGGGAAGAGAAACCCTAGCCAATCAATCATGTTGCGCGTAGACTGCGAGACAAGTCTGTGGAGACTGTAAAGCAAGGGTGCAGAGGACAGCGCAAGCAGCCCACAAAGCAAGTGTGAAATTGGGGCGACGCAAATAAGACGTTGAGCGCCGGGCAGACACGATTGGCACGCGCGCAGGGGGCTGCAAGTTAGCGCGCGGGGACTGCCAGGCTTGTAGGAAGACAAAGGCCAGTCAAGCGTCGGGCCGGCACGCGTGGCGTAAGCATGTGGGGAACTCAAAGGGCCAGAAAAGAGGTGAAGGAAGGAGTTTGTGGGAGTCGCCAAGTGTGGCGCAGACATGAATGCTTGAAGCACCTGCACGAGCTGGACACAGCCACGCGCAGTTGTTTATCCGGCCAAGGTGCTGGGCCACGTCCTACATTGAGGAGCGGGCTCAGTGTGAGTGCGTGAGGGAATGTTGTATACGGCGCACATGGAAGCGAGGGGAAGAGAAGAACTAATGACGTGCTGGGGCAACGCGCGTGAGACTTTGCGCAGACACAGATGGCAGAAGCTTGTGGGAAAGGCAAGAGAAGGACATAATAAGTGGCGGGCAGACACGCATGGCACGTACGGTGGGGGCTAGACATGAGTGCTAGAAGCACCTGCACAAGCTGCAGCCTCACACTTTGTGGCGTTTATCCGGCCAAGGTGGCGAATCCAAGACAAAGAGCAACTGAGTGTCGGGCAGACACGAATGGCATAAGCGCGTGAAGGCAAGAGAAAGACGCACCAAGCGTCGGACAGACACGATTGGCACGCGCCATGAGGGCTGCAAAGTAGCACGTGGGGAGTGCAAGGCTTGT
>CAUJNA010003493.1:0-37500 GCA_963377175.1 Effrenium voratum
AGCCCGGGTGGCCGGACACCACGCTGGTCATCAGCCACAGCAAGCGCATGGCCGTGAACGCTGCGGCGAACCGGGCCCTGGCGCCGGAGGGCTCCAAGCTCCTAGAGCTGGAGACACACGTCATCCACATAGATTTGGGGTGCCACGAAACGGTAACACCCAATGGGTGTGATAAACCTATAACACAAAACAGCCCGCAGAGCATGAGGGTGTGGCCGGGGCTGCGCCTCATCGGGGCCGGCGGAAAAATTCCCAAGGGCGTCTTTGTGGCCGTGGCGGAAGTGGAGCCGGACGGAGTGAGGCTGGACAAAGGCATGCGGCTGAAGAACCAGGAGCTGCTGCGGGCCACCCGGCCGAGCCACGCAGTTACCTACGCCAGCTGCCAGGGGCTCACCCTCCACAACCGCGTCCGCCTGGACCTGGAGTCCTGCCACCTCACGCTGCGCCACCTGGACGTGGGCGCCTCGCGGGCCACGAGCTCCGAGCTGCTGGAGGCGGCCTAGAACGGGCAGCACGGCGCCTCCAGGGGCTCCAGCATGAGGTGGCGCACCTCGAAGAGCACGCCCCACTGCCTGCCCATCAGCCACACGTGCCGGGCCTCCACAAGCGCGCGGCCCCTGCGGCTCGCGAACTCCGCGGGGCGCGGCACGCGGTTGCCGGCGGAGTCCCAGAAGAGGCAGCGCTCCAAGTCCATCTTGCACTTCACGTGCTTGCCCTTGGCGCTCACCTTGACGGCGCGCTGCAGCTGGCTCTCAAGCTCGGCGCGGGTGACCCCCGGAAAGGGCTTCTGGAAGATGATCTTGTCGTCGACGACGGCCTGCTCCACCCCATCCGTCCACGCCCCCAGGTCGGTGTTGCTCGCAAAGCACACGCCCACCCTCTTGGCCCCGTCGTCCTGGAAGTTGCCGGCTCCCACAGCACCTCCACGTCCGCCTTGCACACCAGCGCGCCCTGATGGGAGTCCTCTATGGACATGAACTTCCCCCCCTTGGCATTGGTCTGAACGTCCAGCCCGAGTGCAAGCTTCATTGCGAAGTTCGGCTCCTTTTTTTATCCGTAGGAAAAAAGTCCGGTCCGATGAACGCGCGAGTCTTCTTGGTCGTTGCAGTGGCGGTGATCTTGCTCTTTAAAAATGCCGAGGCTCCTGGAGCTTTTCTGCGGCACCAAGTCGGTGGGCAGGGCCTTCGAGGCGGCGGGCTGGGTGGTCGTCTCCCTGGACATCGTGTCGAAATTTGAGCCGACAATCCTCTGCGACATCCGGAGCTGGGACTACACGACGTTCCCGCCGGGGCACTTCGACATGGTCTGGGCCAGCCCCGTCTGCACGGAATACAGCCGCGCGCTGACGACGCGCCCGCGGCGGCTCCTGGAGGGCGACGCGCTGGTGCTCAGCGCCCTTGTGATCATTGCGCACTTTGACCCGCTCATGTGGATTGTGGAGAACCCGGCCACCGGGCTGCTGAAGACCCGGCCGTTCATGGAGCCTCTGCCCTGGGTGGACGTGACCTACTGCATGTACGGGACTCTGTACAAAAAGCAGACGCGGCTGTGGACCAACATGCGCTGGAGGCCGAGGCGAGGCCCGGCAGCCGCTGCGGCGCGTGGCAGGACGGCAGGCACCTCCGGGCCGCGCAGCGGGGGCCGCGGCTGATGGAGGGGCAGTACAAGAGGGTCAGCCAATCACGCGAGCTGCTCTACAGCGTTCCTGCTGCGCTGCGCGAGGAGATTGCGCGCGCGGCCACGGAGGAGCTTGCGGAGCGGCTGAGCATTCCGGACTGATTCTTCAGGCTTCGTCTAATCCGACGAGCCTGGAATAGTCCTTTTTTCCATGTTTTTGCATGTTTTTTGGGCGGTGCCACGATTCATCAAAAATGATGAAGAGGGGCACCCCCGCCTTCGTTTTTTTTACTCAACTTAAGCGGTGCCACGATTCGTCAAAAATGAAGAATCGTGGCACCCCCGCCTTTTTTCTCGTTTTTTTACTCAACTTAAGCGGTGTCACGATTCGTCAAAAATGACGAAACGTGACACCCCCCGCCTTCGTTTTTTGGGCGCATTCAAAAGCGGTGTCACGATTCATCAAAAATGATGAAGAGGGACACCGGGCCTTAGTCAAGCACAGAGACGCCCGTGCCGGAGAGCGTCACCAGCTGGTAGGCCACCAAATGAATGAACAGGTCCGTCAGCGTGCCGTCCAGGCCCTTGAAGGTGAACCGGGCAAGGTCGCCCGAGCGGGTGCTGACGCCACTCAGCGGCATCTTGGGCACGCGCTCGGTGGGAAAGCCGGCAATGAAGCTGTGGCGCAGGTAGCCCAAGCGGCCGATGTCGATGTTGCGCACCGTGTCGTCGTAGGTGCCCGCGAGGACGGAGAGGAAGTGGAAGTGCTCCGAGGCTCCCTTCATGGGGTTGTGAGGGTACTGCAGGCTGCCCAGCTGCATCTGCGACTCCAGGAGGCTGTCCTCCTGCCTGGCCGCACCGATGGGGGCCACGTTCTGCCCCGGGTTGGCCAGCAGGTGGATCTTAGAGCCAGCGTCGTTGTCCCAAAAAGTCACGAACGCTCCCATGAGTTTCGTGAAGGCGCGCGCCACGGTGCCGTTGTGCTCCGCCACGCCGTTCGGGACGCTGGACTGCTGCGTGTGCACCGTGGGGTAGCTGAACACCAGGGACCTTCCTGAGAGGAGCACGCGGTTGAAGGACTCCACCAGCGCAGAGTCCAGGACGACCTGGGAGGCCAGTACTCGGACGTTCTGGATCTCGAAGTCGGTGCTCAGCGTGGCCCCCGCCGGGTGCGCCCCGGCGTTCTCGGACCACAGCGCAGTGGTGGCGTCCGCAAACTCAATTTCTATCACCAGGTTCAGCTGCGGCGGCAGCATCTTCCCGCAGCGCAGGATGCCCACCATTGTGGGGCGCAGCAGCACGTCCGCGTAGCCGCCCTGGTGCACCGCGCGGGCGATGCGCGGGTCGTTCACTTCGTCGAAACCCTCCATGGCCTTGTTGCGGTTGTACTCTCTGCCCTTCAGCAGGTCGTGCACGGCCACGGTGCGCCCGTAGTAGTTGATGTCGCAGCGCTGGCCGTTGGCGAAGACCTGGACGCGCTGGACGAAGCAGGCGGGGTTGGGCGTGGCCGGGGCCAGCGGGTTGGTGCCGTCCGTGTTCTGACGCGGAAGGCGATCTTGATGGACTCGGGGTCGATGAAGGACGTGCCGCTGGTCAGCGGGATGCGGCAGACCCTAGAGGTTGTGGGGGAGAAGGAGCTCAGCGAGCTGGGGAAGTACTGCACGTCATGCCGCGCCGTCACGTAGCTGGTGTTGCTCGTTTTCAGCTTGTAGTCCAGGCTCTGCATCAGCTCTTCCTGGGCTCCGGCGGTGACTACCTCCATGCTTGTTTATATACACGCATTTTGACTCGTACGGCGAAGGAAAACTATTCTTCTAGTGCCTATATCAATATAGACACTGGAAGAATAGCATTTTGCAGCGCAAAACCGTGCAAAAAAGCTATTCTTGCAGGGTCTATATTGATATAGAGCCTAGAAGAATAGCATTTTGCAGCGCAAAGCCGTGCAGAAAAAACTCTCCCCGAGGAGGAGGGTTTTATTTTTTTTAAGCAGCCTCAATGTCTCGCGCCAGCTGGTCAAAGCTGGGCGGAGGCAAACTCCGGCGTGACTGCCCGGAACTGGAGCTCGCCCGCGAGCTCTGGGACTGGGGCAGAGCCACGGGGTTCAGGCCCCAGGAGAAGGGGCGCGGCGTGTTGGACTGCGCCTGCACGCGGAAGCCGGACTGCGAGGAGGCGCGGCTGCTTGCGGGGCTGCCGGACGTGCTGCTGCTGAGCGCAGCGAGAAGTGCTGAGGCTGCGTGGCGTCGTTCATGCCGTTGGCGGACCGGACGTCCTGCACGGCCGCGTCCTCGCTGCCCTGCTGGGGCCGGAAGAGCGTGTTCTCGAGGACCCAGCCCGTGCCGCGGGCCAGGCCGTCGGCTGCGCCGCCCGCAATGCCAACGGCCAACCCCGCCGTTGCCGCCGCGCCAACTCCCGCCGCGCCAGCCAACGTTCCAGCAACCTCGCCCGCGGTGGGCGCCAAAGCAGCGGCTCCTTCTGCCAGGCCCCCAAGTAGCCAAAGGCCCCGCCCACGCCCTCGGCGGCAACGGCCACCTCGCCCTCCTCCGCTGCCACGGCCGCCGTCTCCTCTATTGCCTCCGCGCCACGCTCCACCTCCTGCGCGCGCGGCCCCGCCTCGTCCAGGAGGCGCTCCACGTCACTGGGCCGGCCTATGATCTGCGGAGGCGGCTGCGCCGGCCCCGGACGGGGCAGCACGTTCAGGCGCACGTACTCCGCTGCGTCCTGGGGCAGCTGAGAGCGGAAGGCCTGCGCGGCTGCGAGCCCCGCGGCCCCTGCGCCTACGAGGTCCGCTGCCGCCTGTGCGCAGTCTGCAGCGCTGCGCAAACGGCCCGTGATGGAGGGCGGGCCCTGCCCGTTGTTCGTCAGCGCGTCGGCCTCCGGGTCTCCTGCAAGGTCGTCCTCGCCGAAGCGGTTTCCTTGGTACCTCCGCGCAAGGCGCACGTCCTCGTCCGTGGCCTCTGCGGGAGTGCGGAAGCCTTCCTCGGGGATTGCCTGCAGAGGCGTGTGCTGCAGGGGCCGGGGGTTGGGGTCCTCGCTGGACTGCACAAAATCGTCCAGGTAGAAGTGGCTTGTAACGAACGAGGTGGCCTTGCGGTCCGGCTGGTCCAGGGGCAGCGGCTCGTTCCGCTCAAGGTAGCCCACCACCTGCTCAAAGCGCGGGCGCTGGTTGAAGCCGTGCGCCCGGAGTGTCTTCATTTACTGTGGCGCAACTTCGCCCGCCGCCCGTTCCACGCCCCGGCGCTCGGCCCGCGCGTAGCGCAGCTGGGGTACCTGGCGGTGCACGGCCTCCGTCAGCCGGCTCACATCGTCCAGGTGCCGCTGCCCCTCCTGCGCCTGCCTGCGCTCGCCCAACCAGTTGTTGAAGGCCCGCGCCTCCTCCAGTTCTCGGTAGCGCTTCAGCAGCAGCGGCTGCAAGTTGTAGCTGGGGTACGTTTTGCGAAACCACCGGAGCATCCGCGGCTCGTTGCGAGGTTCAATCGACATCATCTTGCTTTTATACCCGTACGCTTGCGCCTGTGGTCAGCCGGTCATAGGCGGACTGCCTCTCCAGCATGCGCAGGGCGCGCTGCTGCTCTCTCGTGAGCTGAGGCGGCTCCGGTGCAGCCGGTGCCTCAGCCGGTGCCTCCGCCGGCGTCTCAACCGGTGCCTCAACCGGCGTCTCAACCGGCTTTGGCGTGCGCTTTGGAGCAGCCGGCTCAGTAGGCACGTCCTGCTTCGGTTTGTTCTTGCTCCCAGGGGGCCTGCCCCGCCGTTTCGGTTCCGGCGCAGCGTCCGGCGCAGCGTGCGGCGCAGCGTCCTGCACCTCTTGCGCCTCTTGCGCCTCTTGCGCCTCTTGCGCCGCCTCGTGTTCGGTTGGCTCCATTTATTATACGTGGTCAAGATACAACACGAAGGACAAAGACGACCCGCGAAGCCGGACGACGTTGCCGTCCAGGTCGGTCAGGCGGAAGCGCATGTGCCTCAGGGTAACCGGGCCCCTGAGTGCCATGAAGTGCCCGTCGTCTGAGCCCGTCTCCACAATGGTGACCACTCCGCTCTTCAGCGTGATCTTGGAGAGGATGTCGTCGCCCAGGTTGCCCAGCACTCTGCTGGCGTTGGCCAGCTGGGCGCAGCGCAGGTAGACCTCGTTGTGCGCCATCATTTTGAGAAATTCGAAGACCTGCTGCCCGCCTGAGACGAAGCTCGGGCCGAGCATGTGGTCGATGCTGATGGGCTTGGTCGGAGAGGCGGCCGGCGCGGAGGGGTAGTCCGCGGCATCTGGGAATTGCTGGCGCAGCTCCAGGTCGTTCAGGATCAGCCGGTTGCCGTCGTAGGCAACGCTCAGGCTGTTTGTGGTCTCGCCGTAGGTGGCGGTGGCAAAGTTGGAGCTGATCCAGGCGGCCAGCCGTGCGCCAGTGTACGCGCCCTCGGGCAACAACGCCCAGAGCAGCGTGCCCAGCGCGGCGTCAACCCAGAAGAGGTAGCGGCCCCGGTCCGTCGAGAGGAAACTGTCGGCCAGGCGGATCTTGTAGACGGCGAGCCGGGCGTCGCTCTGCAAGTGCAGGGACTCCCCCAGGTCCACCTCGAAGTCGCGGTCCGAGCCGGCCACCCTCTTGCGGCTGTCCACGTAGATCGTCGTCATCCTTTTCTTTAGGAACCCGCCCGTCCGACGGATGATGGGCGGGTGGACGGCTGCGACGGAGGTGCAGCAGGAGATATTCTCGCACCGTGCGCTGATCAGTGTGGAGCTAGCGAACAGCTTCTGGCCCAGGAAGCTGAGCGCCGCTCCCATCGGCTTCTCTTTCCAAGGCGAAACGCTCTTCAAAGCGCTTGAAGAACATTTCATTCCTCGGCTTCAGGTAGTAGACGAAAAGGAAGCTGTAAGGTTCCCGCGTCGCCTGCTCGTACAACTGGTAGAGCTGCTCCTTCGGCAGCAGGGCGCTCAGCTCCTCAATAACGGCGTCCAGCTCGTGCTGGTTGCGCAGCCTCCAGCAGCACAGGAACTGCATGTTCACCCGCACGGCGGCGCTGATGAGCCGTAGCTTCTGCGAGCTGACCCAGGTGCTGATCTGCATATGACGGCCCCTGATGAAGAGAGTGTCCAGGGCACCGTGAGGCTTGTGCAACTGCGGCGTGTCAGCAAAGTCGTCGATGACTACAAGCACCTGGTACAGTTTCTTCATTTCCAACTTCTTGGACGCCTCGGTGATCTTGCGCTGCTGCTGGATGATGCGCCGCAGCGCCGCCTCGTCCCACTCGTCCCAGTACGTCTGCTCCCGCTCCGTGTTCACCCCCAGGTCCCCCTCAATGTACTTCTTGACGGGGATCCAGCCGTCGTCTATGTTCACACTCGGGCTGAAGACGTAAATTCTCTCAAAGACGCCGCGATACTGCTCCAGGATCAGGCTGATCAGAGCACGGTTTTGCCCGATTTTGACGGCCCGAGGAAGATGCCCGTGCATGGCACCAGGGGCACCACGGGGTCAGAGGGCTGCTTGCTGCTGTACTCTGTCGTAGGAAACAGCTTGATCTTCCCCATGACGTTCCTTTGCGTTACTTGTCAAATTCGAAGCCGGGAAGCCGGGCGGCGAGTCTGTCAGTGCATCGGTGTGTACCGACGCACTGACGGTGTTTTCCGCGCAATCCGGGCGGCGAGTCCGGGAGTGCGTCTGGGTGTACCGACGCGCTCCCAGAGTTTTCAGGGAGTGCAGTGCTGTGTAGCACCGCGCTGCCGGTGTTTTCTGGGAGCGCACTGCTACACAGCAGTACGCTTCCGGATAAACTAAAGGGCTGGTATGCAGCTGAAGTACTTTGGAAGCAAAGCGTGGTTAGCTCCTCACATGGACCGGCTGCTGGGGGACGTCGCCGTGCTCCACTCTCCCTTCTTCGGTTCTGGAAAGCTGGAGTACTACCTCGCCGCCCGGCGCCCGGGCCTGGAGGTGCGCGGCGTCGACGCCTTCGAGCCCGTCGCAAACCTGCACCGCTGCTACTTGAGGCGAGACCCGGTCTTCCTGCGCTCCTTGCTGCGCCTGGTGGGGCGCAGGGCGCCTCCTGCCGGGCGCGCTGAGAGGCCGTGCGGGGCGCCGGGCCGCCTGCGCGTACGTCCTGCTGCGCAACAGCTTCTCGGGAAAGCGGGGCTCCTTCGCACAGCAGCGGCCGCTGGCACTGAGCAGCGTGCGGCGCCTCCAGCAGCCACCGTGCAACGTGACCGTGCGGCGCCAGGACGCGCTGGCCTACCTGCGGGCACTGCCACGCCGTGCGCACCAGTGCATCTACGCAGATCCTCCTTACATTTTCCCCGGCCGCAGCATGAAATACTATGGTACGCGAGGGGGCCACGACCTGGTCTTTCACACGGAGCTGCGAGACGCACTCTTCGCGAGCGGCCTCCCCTTCGTCGTCAGCGTCAACGACGTGCCCGAGGCCCGGGAGCTCTACAGCGGGGCCGACTCCATCACGAGCCTGCGCTCGGGGAAGAACAGTTCCAAGCCCGAGCTGCTCGTGATGCACCGGGGCAATCCTGTCGCCACAGCAGGAATGGTTGAAGCAATCCTGTTGCCACAGCAGGATTGAAGGAGCAATCCTGTTGCCACGCCAGGATTGGGGAGAGCAATCCTGTTGCCACGCCAGGATTGACGGCAGGGCGTGTAAGTGGTGAAAAAACACACTGTCAGCGGTACTGCGAGGACAGCATAACTGACAGACCTCCGGCGCTGGCCCGGTGATGGGTTTTTCGGGCAGGTTCGCCGAAACTGTCGGGTTAGACGACAGTTTCGAAAAATAAATAAAATCCTGGGCTCAGGAGGCTTCGATGCCGGGCAGGCGCGGCTCTGCCGGGCAGGTTCGCCGAAGGCAGTTGTCCCCCACAGGACAACTGGAAATAAATTTTTCACGGTCGTCTAAGCCGACAACTTCGACATTTTGCTTTGCGAAGCCTTTCCGGAACTTGGTACAGCCAGTACCCAGTTCAAGTTCCCAGGTCGTGGATGCCATCGCCGTGGTGGACGCCAAGACGGCCATCAAGATCGTGATGGGTTGGGCGAGCCAGTTGGGCGAGCCAGTACTAAGCCGTTGGGCGAGCCCGTACTTGGGCGAACCAGTTGGGCGAGCCAGTACTAAGCCGTTGGGCGAGCTCAACCAGTGGCCTCCACGCCTTGGCGCTCCTACGGTGCCAGCTCGGCACGTGCCCGCTCGGCACGGTGCCAGCTCGGCACTGTCCTAAAGTACCCGCTCGGTACTGTCCTACAGTACCCGCTCGGTACTCCTAAGTGCCCGCTCGGCACTGTCCTAACGTACCCGCTCGGTACTGTCCTACAGTACCCGCTCGGTACTCCTAAGCGCACTTGCTCAGTGCGACTTGCCCGACGCTTGTTCAGCGCCTCCAATGCGCACTTGCTCAGTGCGACTTGCCCGACGCTTGTTCAGCGCCTCCTATGCGCACTTGCTCAGTGCGACTTGCCCGACGCTTGTTCAGCGCCTCCAATGCGCACTTGCTCAGTGCGACTTGCCCGACGCTTGTTCAGCGCCTCCAATGCGCACTTGCTCAGTGCGACTTGCCCGACGCTTGTTCAGCGCCGTCAAAAAAAACGGACCAATCGTGCCCTCGTCTCGCTCTCTGTCTCTCTCTCTGTCTCTCTCTCTCTGTCTCTCTGATTCTGCAAACGCAGCAACCTTTTCACGAACGGTCGTGTCCAAAGTCGGCCCGCTCACCATCCACGAATCCTGCACGGATCAAAAAAAACACGTCACGTCAATCACTAACCACACGCCCGTCCTCCTCAGCGGAGATCGCCCGGATCAGCTCCCCTGAAAGCACGGCGCCCGCTTGCAAAAACGGCCGACGCGCACCAGCACGCCTCACCCTTCTTCCTCGACTTGGATTTCGATGAGGTCCCCGAAGCTTCCTGGCTCAAGACGAAGAAATAATTTAGAGCATGCGCACAAACACGGCAGGCGCACGATCCGCGCCAACTCCAAGGCATGACGCGTCACCACGTCCGCAAGCTCCGCCTTTCGACCGGCCTCCATCCTGTCCACCACCTCCCGCAGCCGCTGACACTCCACCGCAAAATCCCGATTCGCTCGGGTGAACTTCTGCAACGTGGCTCCGTGTTGCAAGACCTCCTGCTGCAGCCGCTCGGCCTTCTCTGCCTCGCGATGCAAAAAGAAGAGAACGGGGCAGGACAACCTGAAAGCGCTTGCCCGCCTCCGTCTTCGCCAAGGCTGTCAGCCTCTCATTCTCGGCGATCAAGTGAGTGCCGGACGCAATGGCCTTGCCGTACTCCGCACAAAGAAGAAAAATAAGAGACATAAAAAACTGCCTTCTGGTTCGTCTCGTTGTACAGCCCCCACCAATAGGCCGTGTTCTGCTTCTCCCTCTCGACCACTGCCTGGAGCTTCCCCACCTCCTTCACCTGATATGCGACAAAGCACACATGCATCACGCATTCGTAAAAAAGGCCCACCTGTGATTCCAGCCGATGCCTCACCGCCCGGAGCTCGTACGCGTTCCCTGTGGATTTCCTGCCAGGACACAACGCTCACAAAACCCAACGACCACCTAAATGCCTCTTCTTCGTGGTTCCCGCGTCCCTGGCAGACCTCGGCAACAATAAAGTCGCTCATGCGGCAGACGGTGCCCCTAAGCACCGCGCCCACTCGCAGAAGGCTCCGGTCCCTGCTGCCAGGTCCTACATCCAAGACTCTCGCAAAAAACAGAAGAAAAACCAACGAGCAGTCCTGTCACCAGTCCACCACTCCTCTCCGTCCCCACCTGTCACCTCCTGGCGTTGAAAAAAAAACAAGGAAAAGACGAGGGCGAGTCGGGCCTGCTGCAGCTCCTGCGGCTGATGCCACCCCTCCTGCCGTGGAAAAAAAACAGGGAAAAAAATCGAGGGCGAATCGTGCCTGGTGCGTCGGACCCCAATCCTCCTGACGTGGAAAAAACAAGGGAAAAAAGGGAGAAAAAAACGAGGGCAATTCGAGCCTGTGGCTCCCATTGGCCCCACCGTTCCTCCTGACAGCAACACACCCATAAAAAAACCGGCACAAAAAAAACTTCAAATGTCCTCCGTGACTCCACTCATGGCCGGGGCGCTGCTGATGTTGCTGCTGCTGATGTTGCTGCTGCTAATGTTGCTGCTGCTGATGTTGCTGCTGCTGATGTTGCTGTCTGATCCGGGCCAAAATCTTGCGAAGCACAATACAAGGCTCGTCTAACGTTTAAGAAACAAATCCCAGCACCCCCCCAGCATCTCCAGCAGAGGCGTCCCGAGCGGGACATAAAAAGCGCACCAAAATCATGCAAAATCATGTCATGCCAAAACCATGCCATGCCAAAACCATGCCATGCCAAAACCATGCAAAAAACAAGCTGTTCCACATGCAAAAACCATGCAAAAACCATGCAAAATGCGGCGCTGGCGTCTACGCAGGGCGCGGCAGGGAGGCTACGCAGGGCGCGGCAACCCGCTGAACATCCACTCCCCCCCGGGTCCTTGCTATATGTGCTATATGTGCTATATGGCCCCCAACCCGCTGAACCTCCACTCTCCCCCAGCTCCATGCTATATGTACTATATGTGCTATATGGACCACAACCCGCTGAACATCCCACTCTTCCCCAGCTCATTGCTATTAAGTGTATATGTGCTTATTATGGCCCTATATAGCACTATAGTACAGATTTCACATATAGTACAGATTTACGCGCGTACAGAAAAATTAGCAAAGATAGTACATTAGCAAGGAGCTGGGGAGAGTGGGGGTTTAGCGGCTTGGCGTGTAAGACCCATATAGCACATATAGCACATATAGCAACGAGCCGGGGAAGAGTGGAGGTTCAGCGGCTTGGCGTGTAAGAATAGCACATATAGCACATATAGCAACGAGCCGGGGAAGAGTGGAGGTTCAGCGGCTTGGCGTGTACCCATGCACATATCACATCCGACATGTTGAAATTAAGCGCGTATAGCGGCTTGGCGCGGCAGAAATGTGAACGCAAGTGGCACTTGCATTGGCACTTGTGTTGAAGAAATTAAGCGTATAGCAAGAAATCCTGGGGGAATTTCAATGCAGGGTTTCTGCAGGGAATCCCTGCATTCCCTGTATCCCTCTCTTTAGAAGACTTTTCAGCAGTTCTCAGGCGAACCTCTCTCTGTAGAGGGGGTTTTCCAAATGGCTTATATTCTACCTGAGAGGCTTCTAGCACTCGTCCGTCCAGCATTTGACCTCGTCCTGCGAAGGATTCGAAGTCTAAAACGCTGCGTGCAGGCGTGTGGCTGCAAAATAGAGACCCCTAGATATGCGCTGCAATTTGGCTCCAGGTTGCATTTCAAGCGATGTCAAGCTTTGCCAAAGGAAACCCCTTTTCCCTTTTTTTCGGGGACCCCTTTTTTTGGGACCCCTTGTTTTCTTTTTTTTTGTTTTTCTTAGCCCTGCAAAGGTTGGCTCGCTTGAAATGCAACCTGGAGCCAAATTGCAAGCATATCTAGGGGTCATTATTTTGCAGCCTCACGCCTGCACGCAGCGTTTTAGACTTCGAATCCTTCGCAGGACGAGGTCAAATGCTGGACGGACGAGTGTCAGAAGCCTCTCAGGTAGAATATAAGCCATTTGGAAAACGCCCTCTACAGAGAGAGGGTGGGCTGAGCAGGGATCGAATCTGATCTGTGCGTTCCTGGCTGAAGTGAGACTGCAAGGCTAGGCTGCGCGGCCAAGGCCTGCACAGCGGCCTGGGCAGGGCAGGAAACAGGGTCTACCCAGGACCTCAGTGGGATGCACTCTGGCACAGGGCACCCTGATCTCTGATTTGCTATTGAAGGCCTAGGGCAAGGTGCTGTGTGGCTCCGCAATTAAAGCGGAGATCGCTCACAGAGGCGCGCACTGGGTAAGGCCTGGACCGATTGCCGTGATCCTTGCCTGAGGGCCAGCTAAGCTCTGGGTGGGCCTTGGCAGTCGTTCCTGGCGATATGGAGTCAGAGGCAGTAGCAGGGCGTACGTCTGGAGGGCCTGACCACTGGTCTGGGCATAATCGGGGGAGAATGAAAAGGCTCTCCCCCAAAACTGTTTGTTGCGATAAGGCATCGAGCCTAACTGCAGTGCTGGATCGAGGCATATGCACTAGCGATGCATCTGAGGTGTTGACCCGAAGGCTGGCAGTGTACCTGCGCCGTTGCAGAACTAATATGAGTCCGCAATGTTAGGGCGGAGTACAGCAAGGCTAGGCCGTTTTCTTGCATTTGCTGCATGCGGTTGCAAGGAGGGCCAACGCACTGTGCAGGTGGCTTGGGTAAGATGGGTTGCAAACAAGGCTAATGCGTACAAAAGACAGTGAGTATGCAACAAAAACATGCACAGAGCGCACTGCGCAGCCCTCCTAAAGCTGAGTTGTGCGTTCATGCACAGGGCAAGGCATCAATACATGGCCACATTGGACTGCATGGACTCATAGCACCGGCTGCAATAGTGCGAAGTATGCGCGTCCTCAACCAAAGGCATCCGGTCATTGCCGCAGGCGGAGCTTTGGCGACCCCCCCCACTCGCGCTGCCTTCATAGTGCAGGGCAGGCGCAAATTTGCGCACACTGCTCCAGTTGGGCTATGGCGCGTGTGTTCTCCTGCGGCTGGGAGGGCTTTGGCCAGGGCTGCGCGGGCTTACGATAAAACTGCCGCTCATTGCGTTTCCAGCAGGAGTCAATGCTGAAGGCGTGATGGTCTTCGTCAATGCGCGTAGCGCACGTGGGAGGGCAACCGAAAGGCAAGTCGTAGAAGTTCATCCACCAGCTGCCGTCCCACGCGTACAAAGGCGTGTCCGGCGCAAGGCCCAAGTGCTGCAGGTCAGGCTTGGGTTCGTGGAACCCGAGGGGGCCAGTCGCAAGGCGCTCAAGGCTGCCTTGGGTGGGGGCCTCTGCGGCTCCGAAGGCAAGGGCCTTGGCTTGGGAGCCGCCTTGAGGATCACCTCAGGCTTAGCCGGCAAGGCATCGTCCGGCAAACCTGGAGCGTCGGGCCATTGCGTACCGGACGGCGAAGGGCGACTCAGCTCAGAACCTTTGCCGGCAATGCGTCTTGGGAAGGCACTGGTGCAGGCGCAGAGTCTGCCGGCGGCAGCTCTGGTGCGAGCTGGTCGGCCCAAGGCTTTTCGTCTTTACTGCAGGGCTGATACAAGAAGTTTTCTGCCCTGGCAGGGTCGAGGAGCGGCACCAAGGGCGGCTCTTCAGTGCAAGGCTCAGGCAGGTCTTGAGTAGACGCCCCTTCGGGCGGCAGTGTTGAGGACTCATCCGTGGGAAGGGCGGCCTCTGGCAAAGGCGACGAGGATCGCGAGGCCGTGCGTTCCCGCAAGGCTGCAAGCATGGCGGTCAGGGCTGCCTGGTTCTCTTCCGTCATGCTGGAGACAATGCCCATCAAGTCTGGCACTGAAGAAGGTACTTGGTCCGACATGCTCAAGGCGAGTGAATGGGGCCGAGCAGGAGTGGGCGCGTTGCGCACTGCTGAAATGGCTGCAAGGCACAAATCTGATGTTGCAAAACGGATGTGCGCACGGAAACAAATGCTTGGGGCACGTGATGACAAGGCTGCTGGAGAGCCGGCGCGGGCCTGTCATCCGCCGAATGCACAAAGGTACTAAGATGCAAGGGCTCGCGGCGCAAGGCAGCAACACCGCCGCAATGCAAGAGCGGACTCAAGAATGCATGACTGAGGTCATGGCTGAAGGCGTTGCGCCTTGTGGAGGTCTTGGAGGATCCTCAAATGCCAGGGGCATTGCTGCGCAAGGCAGCAATTTTGGAGGATTGCGATTCAAGAGCGGACTCAAGAATGCATGACTGCGGTCATGAAAGAAGGCACTGCGCCTTGTGGAGGTCCCGGAGGAGCCTCAATTGCCAAGGGCTCGCGGCGCAAGGCAGCAACCCCGGAGGGCCGCGATTCAAGAGCGGACTCAAGAATGCATGACTGCGGTCATGAAGGAAGGCATTGCGCCTTGTGGAGGTCCCGGAGGAGCCTCAATTGCCAAGGGCTCGCGGCGCAAGGCAGCAACCCCGGAGGGCGATTCAAGAGCGGACTCAAGAATGCATGACTGCGGTCATGACAGAAGGCGTTGCGCCTTGTGGAGGTCCCGGAGGAGCCTCAAGTGCCAAGGGCTCGCGGCGCAAGGCAGCAACCCCGGAGGGCCGCGGTTCAAGAGCGGACTCAAGAACGCATGACTGAGGTCATGACTGAAGGCATTGCGCCTGTGTGGAGGTCCCGGAGGAGCCTCGGTTGCCAAGGGCTCGCGGCGCAAGGCAACAACCTCGGAGGGATGCAGTTCAAGAGCGGACTCAAGAATGCGGGACTGGGGTCCTGACAGAAGTCAGTGCACCAGTGTGGAGGTCCCGGAGGAGCCTCGGTTGCCAAGGGCTCGCGGCGCAAGGCAACAACCCCGGAGGGATGCAGTCCAGAGCGGACTCAAGATTGCAAGTCTTGGGTCCTGACTGCAGTAAGTGCGTGCTGGGAAGGTTCTGCAGGAGCTGTACAGCGCCTACACACAGGAGTAATGGCAGCTGTCATGGTGGTCTGAAATGCAGACAACTAAGACCGTAGCAAATGCAGGCGGACACTGCTACACTTGCATGAAAAAGGCTCACGGATGCTGCAGGCAAGGTAGCCATTCAAATACCTTGAAGCACAGTGCAATGTAGTGGGCTCAAGAACCAGCCGCGATGTCGCATCACCTTTTCACGTTAGCTCATGGTGAGGAATGCAAGGCTGTCACGAAAGGCAGAGCGTCGTCGGTGCATGTGCGTCACCACAGGCTGCGACAGTTATCACATGGTTGGAAAGCAAGGGCTGAGACATCGCGCCGTGCCAAGTGGTGACACTGCCGATGGTGAAACACCTTGCGTTTTGGCAGGATGTACACAGTATCGGGGCGGCATGAAGGCTGGAGGCCGACACAGCTGCGTTGAAGCACAAGCGCATGGGTCGGATGGGTGCTTGCAAGAGGCCGCCATTCGGGTGGCCCGAGGGTTGGTGCCCAACGTGCGGCAGCCGCGTGATGCGGGGATGGGTGCCTGCAAGAGGCAGCCACCATTCTGGTGGGCCTGGCCCGAGGGTTGTGCGGCTGCCGTGTGGGCTTCAACCCTTGGGCCAAGGCCAACCCACGCGCCCCGCTTTCTCCTTGTTCGCTCCAAATTTTGGGGCCCAAGCCAAGAGGTGATAATGCGCAGGGAGGTGGGCTTGCGCAGAGCCGCTTTAAGCTGACGAGAATGGATGGGTGCTTGCGCGCAGCAGCGCCCGAAGGTTGGAGCCCAACACGCGGCAGCCGCGCGAACCGCAGAGGTGCTGGAAGGAGAAGTTGAAGCTCGACGCGCAGCAGCCGCGATGACCGGTGCTGCAAGGAGAAGCGACAGCGCAGGAGTGGGTGTCTGCATGTCAGAGTGAAGATGCAGGCATTGCGCGCTGGAGAGATTGTGGCGCATCATTGCTCAACGAACGCCCAGCCCCTCTCACAAACTCACAGCCGCTTTTACAAACCTGCAGCCTTCCCTACAAACTTCCAACCCTGTACATAACCAAGCTTCTAGTCATCTGGACAGCCAAGCAGCAAGTTCAACAAACTTTCACTTGTTTTAAGAGACAGGCAGCTGCTTTAACAAGCTTCCGGCCACGGTATTTTGGAGCGTCGAAAACACCTTTTCGGATCACTCGATGAAGTGTGAACTGCATTCTGGGCCACCGAAGTACTGCTTGCTCTCCTTCCTACTGCTCATGCTTCTTGCTTGCACCCGCAGGCGCCACAGTCGGCATGCCAAACTTCCTACTGCTCATGCTTCTTGCTTGCACCCGCAGGCGCCACAGTCGGCATGCCAAACCATACCCAAAAGTAATTTTGGAGCGTCGAAAACAGTGTGAACTGCATTCTGGGCCACCGATTGCTCTCCTTCCTACTGCTCATGCTTCTTGCTTGCACCCGCAGGCGCCACAGTCGGCATGCCAAACCATACTCAAAAGTAATTTTGGAGCGTCGAAAACACCTTTTCGGGGAGTATGAACTGCATTCTGGGCCACCGATTGCTCTCCTTCCTACTGCTCATGCTTCTTGCTTGCACCCGCAGGCGCCACGGGGAGTGTGAACTGCATCCTACTGCTCATGCTTCTTGCTTGCACCCGCAGGCGCCACAGTCGGCGCGCCAAACCATACCCAAAAGTAATTTTGGAGCGTCGAAAACACATTTTCAGATCATTCGGGGACTGTGAACTGCATTCTGGGCCACCGAAGTACTGTTTAACGGATTGCCAGTTCTTTGAACAACCATGCCTGCGAAGAAACCATCAATATCTAGGTTTGCACAGCTTTATTATCCCACCTGACACCGCCACCTCTCAGCCTTACTAACTTTCGCGGCTACTCCAGCTTCAGTTTTCTAGCCGGGTTGGCTTCAGTTTTACCAGGCAGCGGCTCCTTCTTAGCCGGCTAAGATGTCCCTTGCCTCCTTAACAAGCTAGCTAAAAGTCGCAAACGCGGCCAGCGTTAGTGTGGAGCACGGGCAGACGTTCGGACACTGCAACATTTTGTTGTCCGCCCTATAGCCGGCAAGCAAGAGTCAAGATGACTACCATCGCCACTAGCATCGCCCTGGGCAGCGAGCCCCAAGGGCGCCATCGTCTGGCAGTCCGCGTGGACTTACGTCCTCTGGGAGCCCAGCAGCTTCGGCGAGGACCAAGGACCCAGGCAGAACGCCTGCCTTGCGATCAGGTCGACAGATCGGATCGGCGTCTTCGCCTAGGAAAAAAAAGCAGCAACGACAACTGCAACCTGGGAATGAGTACCAAGCAGATGAAGGCGCCGGCTCCGATTCCTGCACCAGCCGGTCAAACTTCCTCAGAGACCAAGAAGAGACGGCGTTCCACCGATCAGGACGAAGCTGAAGAAGAGACGATGGAACCCTCCGGGGAAAGATCCGTCAAACCAAAAGTCACCGTGGAATATCACGACACAGATTTGAACAGCCGCAATGCGAATCCCCATCCTTGCCTGGGCCTTGCGTTTCCTGCTTTGCGAAGAGGCCTCTCAAGAATGGCGAAAAAACATGAAAAAACACGTGCTCTCATCCATCGCCTCAAGAGCCGTCAGCTTCGCGATCTGCTTCGCCTGCTCCATCAGCTGGCCCTGGGTCGTCACCGCCTGCTCGCGGTACCTGACTAAGCAATCCGACAAAGCGACGGTGTTACCACTCAGCGATCGCCTTTCCACCTTCTCCGTGAGCTCAACGCACTTGTCGCGCTCGGCCTTGAGCTCCGCCTCCAACCAAGCGATCGTCGCGGCCTGAAGACAAAGCAAGTTGGTGCATGCTGGAAACTCTGAAAAGAAGGCGCCTGCGTCACCTGCCGGCTCTGCCGCTCGTGGTAGGACGGCGGCCTGCCACCCCTGTCAAAAGCTCGGTCGGCAAAGCAAACAACACTGCACGCCTGTTTCGCCCCGGAGGAGGGTGCCGCTGATGCCTGCCAAGCAACGGCGCTCAAGAAAAAAAAGAGAACCCAATGAGGCGTCGACGGATGTGCAGTCGCATGATGAGGCCGCCTGTAAAACAAGAGATTGCTCAAGAAAAAAAAAGAGACTACAATGTTACAATGAGGCGTCGGCGGATCCCAATGTGCTCCATGCGTCTCCTGGCAGACATCGACAATGCACAAAAAAAGCACCCCTCCGACAAGCCTCCCTCAGGGCGCCCAACTCCGCGTCATGCGATCCTGCGAGAAACAACACATCTCCCCTTCCCAACAAAATGAAGCTCGTCAAAACATGCTCCACGCCTGTCCACGCGGCCCACATCACTGCCCACCGGAATGCTGTTGTTGTCGCTGCTGTTGCTGTTGCTGTTGCTGTTCACTAGTGAACCCGAGCCGAGCCTGCTCGCACCTAATGACCCCTACCCGAGCCTGCTCACACCTAATGTGCTGTTGCTGCTGTCCGAGCCAAGCCAGTGGAATGCTGCTGTCTGATCCGGGCCAAGATCTTGCGAAGCACGATACATTACGTGAAAAAAACCACGCGAAAACCATGCAAGAAAAACATGTCATGCCCAAAATCAAGGAAAATCATGTCATGCAAAAACCATGTAAAACCGTGCAAAACAAGGTCGCGTGGGCCACTCTTCGTGTTTTGACGTTTAGTACCACCAAAAAAACAGCAAAATCTCAAAAAAGGCCCGCTGTCGTTTGCGTCGAGTTTCAACAGCCAGAGCTCCGTGGCCTCGGCCAGCTTCACGGTGGGAGGCTTCCAGCTGGAGGGCTACGCCATGACCCTGAGCGCCTTCGCCTGGAACATCGTGCGCGCCTACACCTTGACGCCGGGGAGACGCTACTCCTTCGGCTGCCGGTACAGGCTGGGCACGGCCTCCAACTTGGTGATGTGCGCGGCCGACAACGACTACGTGGGCGTCACCGGCACCTTCATCGGCACGCCCTCGCAGGGTGTCTGGAGCACGGCGCGCCTGAACTTCTCGGTGCCGCTGGGCGGAATCGCAAAGCTGCACTTCGGAGCTTTCGGAGGCTCGGTCCCCGGGCTGGTGCAGCGTTCGGCGGGAACGCTGGACCTGTACAGCATGCAGATAGGGCCTTGGCCTTCGAGGGAGAGTCGGTCTCCGTGACGGACCTGCTGGCGGACTTGCTGGCTCTCACGGCCTTGGCCACGCTGGACGGGCTCACCGCGCAGGGCAACGTGGGCTGACCAGCTGCTGCGCAACGACGTGAACTGCACGGACGTGTTCACAACGGGTGTGGACGCCTCGGGCGCCGTTTCCTGCGCGCGCTCACCGTCACAGGCACCGTCGCCGGAGCCACGCTGTCGTCCACAGGGCCGTGTCAGGCAGCTCGCTGAGCATTACGGGCGCGGCCAGCGTGGGCCTGATGAGCTCAGCCACCGGACCATCAACAACACGGCCAACGCCGGGAACTTACCACGGTGGGCAACGGGCACGCTGACGGCCTCCGGCGCAGCAACCGCGGAAGCGCTTACGGGCGCCACGCTGACCATCACCAAAGCGGCCTCCGCAGGCCCGCTGGACTGCGAGAGCCGGACTTACCTTCACAGCCACCAGCGGTGGAGGTGACAAGCTTGGGCACGGTCTCCGCGCCGCAGCTTTTTGCCTCCAACACGCTCATCGTGACCAACACCTCCAACTTCTCGGACGATCTCTTTCTAACGAAGAACTGGGCGGGCGGAAGCAAGCTGCAAGTGTCCAACAACAGTGCGGCCTCCGACAGCGGCCCGAAGCTGCGGCTGCTGGGCAACCAGAGCGCCAGGGTCTTCCTGGAGCGGAACGGTGGGACGCACCAGTGCAAGCTTATCATGATCAACAACAAGGCCTGGTGCAGACAAAGAGCCTCTCGACGCAGCTGTCCTTGACCACAAACCAGAGGAACCCCGGCTGCCTCTGATTCCGGGCAAAACGGGCAACGTGGTCTGCAACACAAGCCAAGCGCCCGGACATGAATAAGAACCTAAGGCTGGGCTTCGCCCGCAACGGCACGGAGATGATCACCCTCGACTACTTGCAGCTTACCAGCGTGCTCTGGAAGGTTGCAACTTCCAGGTCCGGCTGGACGAGGTGGAAGCCTGGCAGGCCCAGCGGGGGCCGAAGAAGCCTAATGGCCGACGCCGCAGACGAACCACGCTGCAGCAGGTGCGCGACCAGCATCTTCTGGACGGCCTCCAGGTAAGCCTTTTGCGCACTTTTTGGCCCCAAAGAGAGCGGTGACAAAGCGGTGCGGTAAGAGCGTTTTTGGGCCAAAAACGCCGTTTTGGACGGTAACAACCGGTGTCTCACCAGCCTTACATAACACGTCAGCCTGCCGAGGTCCCACATAACACGGCAGCCCGCTGAACTTGTCACCGCCAATTACCGGTCTCTAACACGTCAGCCCGCCAAGGTACCGGGAGGAATCAAACCTTCCAAACGTTGCTCCGGAGACCAATGCCTAAGCCATCTTACCATCGGCGACAGAGGTGGTGCGCTGACGTGTTAGAGACCGGTAACATTAGCGGTGACAAGCTCAGCGGGCTGGAATTTGCAGGCTTCGGGGCCTGGAGCCGGTTTTCGGCGGAAAACGAGCCTCTCTCTTTAGAGGGGGTTTCCCAAATGGTTTATATTCTACCTGAGAGGCTCCTAGCACTCGTCCAGCTACCCCACGGTGCACACGCAGCAGTCCACGGCAACGTCACCGTGGCGCGCGCCTTCACGAAACTCATGGGAGCGTTCGTGACTTTTTGGGACAACGACGCGGGCTCTAAGATCCACCTGCTGGCCAACCCGGGGCAGGACGTGGCCCCCATCGGAGCGGCCAGGCAGGAAGACAGTCTCCTGGAGTCGCAGATGCAGCTGGGCAGCCTGCAGTACCCGCACAACCCTATGAAGGGAGCCTCGGAGCACTTCCACTTCCTCTCGGTCCTTGCGGGGACCTACGACGACACGGTGCGCAACATCGACATCGACCGCGCTGGCTACCTGCGCCACAGCTTCATCGCAGGCTTCCCGACGGAGCGAGTGCCCAAGATGCCCCTCAGTGGCGTCAGCACTCGTTCGGGCGACCTGGCTTGGTTCACCTTCAAGGCGCTCGACGGCACCATGACGGATGTGTTCATCCGCCTGATAGCCTATCAGCTGGTGACGCTCTCTGGCACAGGTGTCTCCGTGCTTGAAAGGAGCTCAATTGGAAGCTCCGCTCCGAAGCTTGGAGACCGCAGGCTCGATTCCGCCCGGGGCGCGGATCATTTTCGCAGGCGAGTGGTTCTTGGGAATTCTTTTTTCTTCCTTGAGCCGAGACTGATCATCGCTGAGAGACGGATCTTCCAGCCTCCAACCCGGTGAGCGCCTCTCCTTAGAAAGACTTAAAACCCAGGTCTGAGACGGATCTTCCCGACCCCAGCCCGGTGAGCGAGACCCGGCCCGCCTCCTTAGAGCCCCCTGCTCCGAGACGGATCTTCCCACCTCCAGCCCGGTGAGCGCCTCTCCTTAGAGCAAGAATTAAAACCCCTGCTCCGAGACGGATCTTCCCACCTCCAGCCCGGTGAGCGCCTCTCCTTAGAGTAAGAATTAAAACCCCTGCTCCGAGACGGATCTTCCCGACCCCAGCCCGGTGAGCGCCTCTCCTTAGAGTAAGAATTAAAACCCCTGCTCCGAGACGGATCTTCCCGACCCCAGCCCGGTGAGCGCCTCTCCTTAGAGTAAGAATTAAAGCCCCTGCTCCAAGACGGATCTTCCCGACCCCAGCCCGGTGAGCGCCTCTCCTTAGAGTAAGAATTAAAGCCCCTGCTCCGAGACGGATCTTCCCGACCCCAGCCCGGTGAGCGCCTCTCCTTAGAGTAAGAATTAAGCCCCTGCTCCGAGACGGATCTTCCCGACCCCAGCCCGGTGAGCGCCTCTCCTTAGAGTAAGAATTAAAGCCCCTGCTCCGAGACGGATCTTCCCGACCCCAGCCCGGTGAGCGCCACTACCTAGGAGACCTATATTCCCAGGTCCGAGACGGATCTTCCCGACCCCAGCCCGGTGAGCGCCTCTCCTTAGAGCAAGAATTAAAACCCCTGCTCCGAGACGGATCTTCCCGACCCCAGCCCGGTGAGCGCCTCTCCTTAGAGTAAGAATTAAAGCCCCTGCTCCGAGACGGATCTTCCCGACCCCAGCTCGGTGAGCGCCACTACCTAGGAGACCTATATTCCCTGCTCCGAGACGGATCTTCCCGACCCCAGCCCGGTGAGCGCCTCTCCTTACCCCTAGACCTTCCCGACCCCAGCCCGGTGAGCGACCCCCTAGACGGATATTGAGCCCAGGTCCGAGACGGATCTTCCCGCCCGGTGAGCGCCCAGCCCGGTCCGAGACGGATCTTCCCGACCCCAGCCCGGTGAGCGCCTCTCCTTAGAGCAAGAATTAAAACCCCTGCTCCGAGACGGATCTTCCCGACCCCAGCCCGGTGAGCGCCTCTCCTTAGAGTAAGAATTAAAGCCCCTGCTCCGAGACGGATCTTCCCGACCCCAGCCCGGTGAGCGCCTCTCCTTAGAGTAAGAATTAAAGCCCCTGCTCCGAGACGGATCTTCCCGACCCCAGCCCGGTGAGCGCCACTACCTAGGAGACCTATATTCCCAGGTCCAAGACGGATTTTTGCCGACCCCAGCCCAGTAAACACCACTACCTACAAAACCTATATTCCCTGCTCCGAGACGGATCTTCCCGACCCAAGCCCGGTGAGCGCCACTACCTAGGAGACCTATATTCCCAGGTCCGAGACTCCTTAGAGTAAGAATTAAAGCCCCTGCTCCGAGACGGATCTTCCCGACCCCAGCCCTGCCGGCCTTGCACAGGCAGGGAAGGGCGTCACACTCTGCCCCGCCGCCGGGCATGTGTAACACATGGCTCAACGGGCCCGACAAGTTTCGGAAAGCCAGTAGCCTCCAGCCGCCACGCGCGCTCGCCTTCCCATTGGCAGCGCCGTGGCGGCTGGAGGCTTATGTCATCGAGGCGAGAATATGCACACATCCGAACACGCTCGGACAGCGCTTGTAAGCTATGGCCGAGCGCACGATTTTGGTGAGTCTTGCTTGGCGGATGGAAAACTTTGGGGTCGGCTTCTCCGGACCCTCAAGGGCTTCCGATTTATCAGTCCGCTTGAATCCGCTTGAACACCAACTTCTGCATGGTACTGTCAGCGAAACATTCCTGTCGCGGAATCTATGACGAGCTCAACAATCCGTCGGGAACCACCTCCCGGCTATTCAGGCCGCTTTGATCCTTATCACTGCATTTCAATTGGTTGGTGTGCAGTATCAGGTTCTGGGTTCTTCGTGTTTTGAGGCTAGGAGCAGTGCGCGGGACCTTTAACGCTAAGGCTAAGGGTTTTCTTTTCCCTTGTGTTTTATAGGTTCCTACGCCACCGCCATTTGGTGCTCCTAGCCCTCAAACTCACGTTTAGGACTTGCAGTCCTGGTTTCGTTTGAAACCCACCCACCCAACCCTTCTAAGCCCTAAGCTTGCTTAGGCTTCCCGGACAGTCCTCCAAGCTTGGAGCCTGCCGGACCAGAACTGGGAGCGCACTCTCAGCCCAGACCCGCGGTCTGGCCGTGTTTGCGTCTGCAGGTCCTTTGATGCGGGCGTGGGCACGCATGCCACGCCCCCCTTTGGCATTTTAAAGCAAGGACACGCTTGTCTTGGAACATTGTTTTTCACCGGGGGGGGGGGGAACATCTCGCCCCTTGTCCTGGTGCACCGCAGTGCCCTAGGAAAGTGCCACCTTCCCAAGCAACCCGGTAAAAAAGGTGTGCGCCTTGCAGTCGGCTTTTGGGTTCTATGTTCTTTGTGTTTTGAGGCTAGGAGCAGTGCGCGGGACCTTTAACTCTTTTATCTTTGCCGCATGTTCCCTTTCGGATTGAAGCAGTGATCAAGATTCTAACATGCTGTGGAATCCAAAGTTCTAAAACGCAAAAAATCATTGCCCCCCAAACTTACCTGCAATAGTACATAGCCATATATAAATATAGTGTTTTTTAGTCGACCGCTATTATAAACTAACATATGTTGTTTATGATGTGAAATCAATGTTGACACATAGTGTTGAACCAGCAGACCGGCATACCTATATATATATATATATATATATATATATAAACATGCATGCACATATATACATATATATATATATATATATTTCTATATATATATATATATATATTTGACTTGTATTTGTAAAGGCTATATGTGGTATATACTGTGCCATGTGTGCGGGAGAAGGGTAGTACTGCACCTTCGCCCCTACGATAGCAAAATTACTGCAACCGAGCATTTCTTGGTTTCTTTTCCTTGCATTGCATGTATGTTGAAGGCAAGACGCAGTGAACAGGTTTCTAACGGAATTTCCCCCTTGGATATGGCCTGCCCATGGAGGTTATGTTTGGAGATCCCACCCACCCTCCCTATATGTGTTCTCATTGTTTTGGGGGAACGTTGTGGTTGAGCATGAATGAGATGCCCATGTCGTGTCAGAACTTCCCGGACCCAGCGATGCCAATCAATTCCGTGTGAGTAAGGGAAGACACTCATTATAATGATCTTTTCGCATGTCGCTTGCGCCATTTTTTTTTTTGGGTTGTATAAGTATTTTTGTACGAGTTTTTAGTTTCGACCCCCGTTGCTCTTGCGGCGTTTGTTTGTTCTTTCCCCTCTTTTAGGGTTGGTCCGTTTGGGGGGGTCTTTGGAAACGTGACTCAAGTTTCCATCCGCCGCTGTCATTTTTGGCTTGGACGCAAATTGGCAGGGACATTTAAATGACATATGCATGGGAACTATGGTTGCTTTTGGCTTGACAAAGCTCACAACACCATGCCGCCAAAAAGAAAACACGAGACCTAGGCAAGAGGGGGCGTCACCAGGTCGCACCGGTGCCATGGGTTTCAGCTGCTATGTCACAAAGGCCGGCACGTCAGCAACACAAAATATTCACAAAGTTTCAAAGGCCAGGGGTTGAAGTCCGAAATGGAACGAGTTACAGGGTTCCCTGATTAAGCGCAAGTTATCATGGGAGGGTTATTGCGAACGGTCCCTGCCCCTCACTGATCACTAGGCCAGGGCCGGCATTCAAGGCCCGAGTGCTGAATCTGGGCGCAGGATCTACTTATTTTGCTCTGGCTATAGCCCACTGCACAGGCATGGCTTTGGTGGGATACAACTCATAACCATAGTGAAAACTAAGCTAAGTCCCAAACCCATCTACGTAAGTGTTTGGTCCCGTCTCAGGGGCAACAACAGGTGTTCGGGAAAAAATGTGGTTTTTCTGAGAAACATTGTGGTTCAAAAAGGGCCAAGGGCAAAAGAAGAGGACGTCAGCCAAGTGTCTGGCACTGATCATGCACAAGAAGGCAACGACGGCTATAAAGGTCTTTATAGGCTTTTCTATAACTCCAATCAATCCAGAACCACCTAATGAAATGGCCAATATGCTCACTTGGGCTTGTGGGTTTGCTTGACTCCCCTTGATGTGCAACCACATTTCGCGGTTGGCCCTGGTACAGAATGTCTGCCTCTGTTCAATAGGGTCACTGTCTCTCAAAGCTAGGCGACCAATTCCTCCAGGCGACTTTTGGTTTCTCTTTGAAGCCACACAGGCGGCTCCTAATTTTGAGAACTCCCATATTCCCTCCATCCTAAAGTATGTAGTGCTTTTGGAGACCCCAAGCCGGGTTGATCAATCCAGGTTCAGACCAACCAGAATGTCCCAAAACCACCAAGGATGGTCTGAAAGTACATAGGGACCAAACAGTTGTCGTTCTTTCTGAGCTTGTGCGACTGAACCTCCCTAGTCTTAATTGTTGTTCCTGTGCTTTTGGATTCAAGGACAATGGGTGTGGGTCAAAATGAAACCACAAGGGGACCGCCGATTTTTGTCCTTGTTTCCATGTATTCGGGTTTTATTTTGGGTACGCATGTTTGACCCACACCAAGCAAGCCATCAATTTCCCATAACGGTTCATGCAATTGATGGCTTGCCAGGACTGCCGGCATGGAGTTCAAGCGGTTTTGCATATGTGCATATGTGCCAGGTGCTGTCAGCGTGAACTTGCGGCGCTTGATGTATGTTTTCTTTGATCAGGACGGCTCTTTGGCTTTGGATCTGCTTTGCCTTCAAACTAAGTGGCTTAGGTTTCAGCATTACTTGGCAACCAATGAGTTTGCACCTGGGTCCTGGGGCAGTGGGTTTTCGGTGCCATGCTTTGCAGGGACAAGCCCACCTGCGGCAGGAGATGGGCTTCACATTTGATCCATAAGCACGGCCAGAAATTCGTGAAGGCCGGAGATCCGGAAACGCGTGTGCCATCTGTGCAAACAAACAGAGTGCATTTCAGGCCGTCATGACAGAACTCGGAAGGTAACCAGAATTGGATCATGGCGGAACGGAACGTCGATGCTCTGCATGTTTTCGTCTCCAGATCCCCGCCCCTGATCGCAGTTTCATCCTCCATTCATTGGCTGCCTCGTCTCAAGTCTGATCCGGAGCTTGGCCATTCCGCTCATTCCAAACCGATCGGGAAAAGGTTTGGAGATCACTCGCCAGGCCGTGCCGCAAGAACTTCTGCAGTTTTCGTTTTCCAGCTGCTCCGTGGAGCTGCCGCTGCTCGAGATTCAGGCGGGGCGGGTTTTTGCGGATGGGGGAGTGGTGTTGAGAGTTCTTGTGGGACATGGCTGGTTGAAACCCTTGGTTTGAGGCTTTGCACCCCCAAATGTCGGTCTTTCTTCGTGGATTCCTCCAATCAACCTCTCCAAGGAAAGTGAGGTGCCTTTGATCGGAGATCTTGGGAGCCATCAGGAGAAGGTGCTGGAGAACCTGGGAGTGTTATTGCCCCTGGAGGCGGGCCTCTTGTTCCAAGAAGTCGAGCACCAAATCTGCCGAGGTCCAGTCAGCGCGGCTCGAAGATGTCGCGGTGTCATGGAGAGGATCCAGCTGCACCATTGTCGTCAAGGCGCGTTTTTTGTTTGCCCCTTGAGCGCGCTGTGTGCGTTCCGACTTTTGCGTGAACCTTCGCGTTCCTTCGCGTTTGGCGGCGTGCAGGCCCGCAAGCTGGTGGTGGAAGCCCAGATGCGGCCGTACCAGGAGAGCGGGCGAGGTCCAGGAAGGGATGGCGTATTCGGAGCCAGGAGTGGGCCGAAGTGTGGCGCACTGCGCCGGAGTTGGCCAGCCATGACGCTGCTAGAAGCTTCAAGGCGGGTGCGAGACCATGATTTCGGATGGGTGGACTCGCATTTCTCTGACACGATTGCATCAGCGCAATGTGCGGAACTCCTGTGCGACCCAAGCGATGGGTTGGTGCTGAGATGTCCAGGCGGCCTTGCTGAAAGCGCACGAGCAGGAGGCCAGGTTACCAAGGGGAGGTGACCTGTCTGTCTTCCTGCGGTGCACCTTGAGAACACTTCAAGCATCGAGCATAGTTTCCGCTTTGTGGTATTCAAATTTTTGAAACCGATGCTTTGACAGCATAATGATCGGGTTGCAGTCTTCATTGGCTAGCTTCCACCCTTTTCAGGGCGATTTGTTTTTTGCACAGCAAGATGCCATTCCGCAGCGGCTGAACACGAGCGGGTCCTGCATGCGTCGAAGCAACGCGTCGCACGAGGTTCTAAGCCTCGCCCGGCGCTTGCTTGGAAGGGCGGCGCCCTCAACTCGGGAGAGCACGGGGCTCATAGCAGCAAAAAGAAAGTCCTTCACCCACCACTGCCCACCACTAGGTTCGGTTCCATTGGAAGAGCAAAGTAACATCTTGAAAACAGCCGGTACGAGGCCCAGTCTCTCGCTTGCCATGTGCCGAGCAAACACGCGGATGCTGTGAGTTGTTTTTGTCCACATGTTTTGGTTGTGTGGGTGACCCACTTCAGGGTTGGCTCAAAAGGACACCAAAAGGAAAAGAAAACCGCCATTGGTTCCCCGAATGCGGTTTCTCTTTTGTCATGTCCCAACCCCGCTTCCACAGGTCGAATGCACCATTTTTGCACACTGGTTTGCTCAGGACTCCCCAGGTCCCTTCCCGCAACTTCTGACTCCAGGTCGCTTGTGGCTACCTGAAACAGGGGCACCAACTCTACGGTTTTCTCCAGGTCCATTCCCGAAACTCCATCTGACCCCAGGCCGCAACCTGAAAATGTCTGGTCGGAAGCGGATCGATTGAGGAGGCCATGGGGGCGTCTCTGGTGCCGGACCTGGAGCTGGAGCTGGGCAACGACCAGGGGGGCTTCGAGCTGCTCATGGAGCACCAGGCGGGTGGGCGTTTTCCTCTTCTTTTCTTCTTCCTTTTTTGATAAAAAAGAACAAATCAAACAAATAAAAATCATAATCTGTGAAGTGGCCAAAACCACCGTCACACGCAGCCTGACCCGATGCCGACACTCCCCGAGTGTTGTTTCGGTTGGCAATGTACACTTGCACATGCAGCCGGTTTGCGTGCTCCATTACTTTCGACACATGCTGTCTCAGAGCCCGCCGTGTTTCACGTTCTGAGTAGAGGAGGCGCAGCTGCGTGTGCAGAAGCAGATGATTTGTCGCAACTGCCACAATCGACTGATTCCTTGAGGGTCTGTTTAGTCAGCGATTTCGTACATTGTGGAACATGTCGCCCAACATCAAGAAGGTGACGGTTGGTTGGGATGGGTCGTTTGTTCAAATCCAAAGGAAGATGCCCCAAAGACTCGAGGCCATGCATGAAGTTTGGGACCAACGCGCCAATGAAGGGGATGTACTCAGCGACCTGAAGCTTCTGGATGCTTATGGCCAGTTGCTACGACCCTTGCAGGTTGGTTAAGTGGGAATGCTGTTGGGTTATGGTGGGATTATGCTTTGCTTTCAGCTGTTGTCCGAGTTGCAAACTCTGGACAAAGTGATCGTCCCAACCTTGCGGAAGATCTCCAGCATCTTGATTCTTGTCCATAGGTTTTGGGAAGACCATTTTAATTCAAGCATGGCGATCGAGAAACTTTAGGTTGAACCACCCTCCTGGAGTCCCAACGGCAGGTGAGGCCAAAAGACCCAGCTGGGGGCTTTGGGCCCAGGTGTGTCTTCGACCCGACAAAATTGCAGTTTTCCTGGTGGTTTCCATTGAAGGCCAAACAAAAAAAGGGACACTAAGAAAGGGACACACCCAGGTCCCAGCCGAGTCACACTCAAAACCCGGGTAAGTAAAGGTTAGTAAGGGACAGTCCCAACCATCACTGGTTGCGGCCGCCTTCTTAATTATATGCATGGTTCCGGGTCGACCATTTTGATACCGATCGGTTTTGCTTGTACTCGTCTCGCCAGGCCACCGCGCGGATCTGCGTCACCGGGCAAACGCTGGCGCTGCAGGGAGGGCTGTGCCTGCGGGATGTGCTGAGCCCCAGCAAGGCGCGAGGGCTTGGTTTGGTTTGTTCGGGGAGGGGGCAGGGGTCCCTGAGCGGGGAAGGGAGGGATGGTCGATTTGGGTGGATTTTCTCGCCGACGCTTGTCTTTTTTTGGCGTCTAGGGTCTGTTTTGCAATTGCTTTCCTTGTTGCTTTTTGATAATTTCAGTCTCCGAAAGAAGGTTCTGACATGTCCATGGCGTCGCTTGAGGGGCTTTGCCATCCCAACCACTCATGCCATATTTCCACGCATGCGATATTTGCCCACATTACCCTTCAAATGTCTCAAATGGCATGTGTGACCTACCTGGGTTCGAGTCCCGGCGGAATGTTCCTGCGAGAAAATGGTGTTCATGGACCAGTGCAGACCTCTTTTGTTTTTGGCGCAGTTGCCAGTGGCGAGTGAGTCGACTGGATTCGAACTCGGGTCTCGTCTGATCGGTTCGAGAGGCCTGGCGCCTTGACCTGCGCCTCCGGGGGCTGTCGGCCCACTGCCAGGTGGATGGCCCGCTGGGCGCCCAAAAAACCCTCGCGCGACATATGTTTGGCAGCTCGAACTTTTTTTTGGCTTGGACTGGTTCTTATTTGTTTTGAGCACTAGTTTTTTTTGTGGTTGGGCAGTGATCAATGGGTTGGGTTGGGCCAACCATTCATTCATTTCCTTTTCATTTCCCACCATTATTTCAGCAATTTCGCCAAAACAAAATCCAAACTTACGCCCACCTAACCTATCTTTTTAAGTTTAACAGTCCTCAATACTGTGAGATACTTTTGGGGTGTCCCTTTTTGTTAGTTTGGATCACCTTGGGGGAGGGTCAGACATTGCATAGTCCTTTGCTAGTGATTTTGCGGAGCAACCTAAAAGCAAATTTAAGATGGCAGGGCTCGCATGTACTATTCTGTCATCTGGTCGGGCCAAGTGAGAGGCGGCCGACTTCAGGCTTCCTTTTTGGCCGCTTGAAGGGCGTGGCAGAAGATCCCATTCGCATAGTGCAAGCAAACGTAAGAGGTGTTGCAGCTTCATTAGTGAGTACAAGAATCATACAATCCTTCTTCTTTCAGGCGAAGCACCAGCGGCGGAACCAGCTCTGGTTCCCTCAGTCCCAAGCAATTGGGCCATGAAAGTGGTAAGCGCATTTACATTGAAGGGCGGTTTCCGATTTCCCTTTAAGCCACCAGCCGCAAGTAAATCGAGGATGAATTCTCATAGCCCCGGCAATTCCCCCCCCCCCCACCGTCTCGTTTTGATCAGTTTTTCAGGATCCTTTCCCAAGCCCCAGAACCACCTGGCTCGGGTTTTCTGGGAAAACAGATGCCCTGATGCCCTCCAAATGCGCCCCCAGCGCTCGTGTCTTCGGCCCCGCGCGCCGTTCGGCGCCCGAGGACGTCCACGCCGTGCATCGGGCCCTGCCAGCTGCAGCTGGACTTCACCTTCGGGAAGCGCGGCTCCGCGCCTCGGCGATCGCCGTTGGCGTCTTGGGGGCCTGTGGGGCCTGTGGGGTCTGGGGGGTCTGGGGGGCGGGTGGGAGGTTGAAAGGGAAGTTCTTTGGGAAATCCTTAGGTTGAAGTGGACATTTGGCGTGGAGCAGATCTTTTCTTGTGGGGGCCCTTCCTTTTCGTTTCCACTTGCAACAAGGTGAGAAGGTGATCCACGAGAAAACACACACTCGTGTTGAACCAGGATCAAAGCGCCCTTGGTGGCTAGACAACCGGTGTGCTCGCTGTAAAAGAAGAAGGCCACACCAATCCTCACTTTTGTGGGGAACCCCGCGTAGGGGTGTGAAAAGAAAGGGAACCCCCCAGGCACGCTTGCCAAGAGACCAAGAGGAACGGGATGTTGCCAAAATTCCACAACGACTATTGACCGTGGCCCCTCATGTCAAAGTATTGCTGCCTGCTAGACAACACGACGGCAACAGAGGGTTAGTGGGGGTGAGTGATGGTGGCTGATGGTTGGCTGTTACATGACACCATAGGGGGCTTAGTTAGTAACTTGCACCCTAGCCAATCATGTTGACCCCCCAACACCAGAACCGACGATGCGGATACTTTCTTCTGCTTTGGGGGGTGTTGCTCGGGATGGAAGTCATGGAGGGGGGGGGGGCGGTGTCAGGGGGCGGGCAGCTGGGCGGCTTTCCCCCAAAGGTTGGACCGGCGTTTTGACTGTGAGAAACCCAGAGGAACCCCAGCTACGTTTGACCCTTTGGGCCGAGGAATGTTGGGAAACTGAAAGGCAGCCAGCTTCATTTGAAGGGCCCCAAATGAAAAGGGTCCAACCCTCCTCAAAAGAAACGCCCATGTCAAAGTTGCGCCCAACTCTGTTGACAGTTTGACACGGGTGCCTGCTTTGTCAACTTGGAAGCTTAAAGGAAACCAATCGTTTTGGAGAGCCAAGTTCCATGTGGCACGCGTGGATGTTGACTGAGGCAGTTCCAGATTGGATGTTCGTCGAAGCTGGCAACGAAGAGGCCGCGCTGGGGAAGCGCTGCCTTCAAAACCAACCAAAAGGGGACACACCGGGCAACAACTCTGGAGTTGGGTGCAGGTGAGCGGAACAACCAAGAAGCCCTTTAACTCTTTGACATTGCGCCAGATCCCTTGCTGCCAGGTCCTGGATTCCCAAACCCTCAAAGACCATGAACTGCCCATGCTTCGTGCACGGGTGCGCGCAAAGGAATTGTGCAAAGGAATGAGGACATGATGCGACCAGAGAGCCTCAGATCCCGGAGACCGAAAGTCGGAAGTCCCAACTTTCGAGGGCTCAGCGCGATACCCCGAAGCCCGCAATGCCGAGCTTCGAGGCTGGAGATCTCACTTTGTTTTCAGCCTGATATGGGCGCTTCTGCGCTTCTCGATATGGGCCTGTAAATTGGTAAACTGAAAGGGGACCTGAAATTGTCACTCAAATTCTGACCCCTTTGGCTTGGTAAAGCAAAGTGACGTGCCGTTGGAGGAGCTTCCCAAGGTGAGCCTCACGGTGACCTCCAGGCAGGGCCCGATGTGATGCCAAGAGTCCCATCCTTTCCAGATTCTTTGCATTCCTGGAACGACCTGTCTATCGAATCCGGAAGAACTTCCCAAACTTGTTCATGCTCTTTGTCTGTATCCTATTTTTACAGTGAGATGGCTGGTAATTCCTTACATCACTTCCCCAAACCTACTTCATCTCAGCCCAACGATTTTTGGCACGGGAGAGATCGAGTGCAGGTAGACTCTGTACCTCTTTCCTTTGTCCAGTAAAAGATCCCAAGATGAAAGATTCACAAGACACCACACAATAAACAACAAATCACAGGATGGATGATGCGATGGAAGTGGCATAGAAGGATGAAAGAAGCCTGTGAATGAAAGAAGCAAAGCATCTCTCTCAATTCCCTTTATCACCAGCCATTTGCAACCGCCATTATGATCAGGATGAAGACGCGGTTGGCAGGGAAGAGAGTGACCTACAGATCTATCCCATTCATATCCTCTCATTCTCATTTCCCAATCCATCTTTTCTATCTCCCAAAGTGTATTAGCGAATGCGAAATGATAGAGAGAAGCCAAGTTACTCTCAGGGATTGGTCACTTACAGACAATAAATAGATGATTGAGGGATACAAAGACAAAGAATCCAGGATGACCCCCAGGATTTCCCTTCTGCACGAATTCCAAAAAGGGCTACTGCCAAAAAGACACACTTTTGTTGGAGTCGAGCTCTATCGACCCTTGTCCAGTTCCTTTTGAGAGGGGTCCCGGAACCCGTTTGGCCGAACCGATGTTGACGGGAACTCTTTTTACCTCTTGGTTAGCCCCACAAAGCCCGGACGTGCGGGCCTCAAGGGCCATGGCAGAAACCGCTTAAGGGGCTTCGGCAGTTCCAATTTCTGTGATACCGGGAAGTTGTTCAAAGTGACACAGTCGGCCCTTTTGGTCCTATACACGCGCCCGCAGAAGGCAACTTCAGGGGGCACGTGTTTTCGGCACGCTGGCGCGTCCGGAGGAGCTGCCCTATTCGCGCCAGCATCCGCCAGATCAGCGCTTTGTCGAAGCACGGCGTGAGCTCGGCGCTCGGAGTTCAGAGCCGGGAAGGGGCGCCATGCGGCAAGTTGCAGAACAGCAACTCCAGCACCCGAAAGGCTGCAAAACTCTCAGACAAGTGGGGGGGCGTCTTTGGCCTTAGCTTCAGGTTGGGGGCGCTGGTTTGCCCTCAAGGAGGCGCGTTCCATTCCACGTGCCGTTTCCTCGCGGCCGGCCTGCGGCTCCTCAGACCCGTTTCGTGCGACCAAAGCGGGAAGGCGGTGACGGTGGAGTTTGAAGAGGCGATGATGGAGTCCTCCCCGCTCAGTGAGGTCGCCCAAAGAGGCCAGATCTGCGCGAACGGTTCGGCATGTCATGAGAAGCATAGTATCTTCGCGGGTTCCACAGGTAGGGTGTCCTTGAAGCAAGTTTGGTTTGCCTTTGAGTACCAACTCACAGGGAGGTCCATCGAGAAACTCCCGTATAAACCTTTGCACATTGGTAGAAGCAAACGTCGAGCGCTTTGGGTGTGACTTTGGGGGACCTTGAAATCCTGCAGATGGCGCGGACATGAACCGATGTCAAAACCCAGTCAAGTACTTTCCAGAGGGCATTTGGCAATAGATGCCGGCAGCAAAAGAGCTCAATAACCCCCAGAATCGTTGGCCAGCGAGGGTATTCACCTGAAAATCCATTCTGACCGAGGATTTGAGTGAGTCCTCAACGTCCCTCCCAAAGTCACTATACCAGTCTGTCATGTCTGTCTTTTTTGAGGCTGCCCCCCTTTTTAGCGGTCTTAAAGGCAACTCAAAAGGGAGAACCCACCATATTGGGATGCAAACAAAAGAAAAAGACAATTGACCGGCGGGCAAGGCGCGCGCCAGTCGGCGCCTCTCCTTGTGCGTTTCGGTGGCCAGGGGAGGCGGCAGAGTACCGGCGCCTGTGGATGAGTCGCCTGCCGCGACGACTGGAGTCCGCGCAGGCAGGGATCGGTCGATCGGGGCATTTGTTGGGAGTTCATACCTAGTTAGTTTTAGATATGTTTTGAAATGCAAACAACACATGGCCGTCTTTTGGCCCGTTTGTGGGCGTAGGGGCGATATTTTCATGGTTGAATTGGCGATTCAAAGATCCTTGTTGAAGCATTCTGAGGCTAGTTCTCTTGGAGACTACACAGCTTCTCCTGGTTTCGGAGAAGCATGTTGGAAACATGATGAAGGGATGAACCCACTATGGTTGTGTCTGACAGGAACCTTCTGGCGTCCCAAAAGATCTCAGACTCGATTTGTAGTTTGCTTGGTGATACCAGGTTTCATGCATGCAGAGTAGGGGGTTTTACTGGCTTCCAGCAAAAGGTTCCCGAATGACGTCAATTTCACCTTGCCAAGGGGAACTGCGGCCATCTCAAGAGGAGGTTCCTTGAAAAGAACAACTGGCAAACACAAGCCAAAGTGGTCCTCGACAGTCAACGCCTCCGTTGGATATGAACTTTGATGGGCGGCGTTCAGTGGACGTCATTTGCATGAGGATCTGCTCCAGCAAACGGTTTTGAGGTTCATAAAATACAGACATCATGCGGACACATTTCGTGAGGCAGCTGGCCATGTAGCATGGATGTTTTGTAGCTACGGATTGCAGCAGGTGCGGAAAGAGACGAAGGACACAGACAAAGACGCGAACGGGGCAGAGGCTGAGGCGTGGGTGTGGAGAAGGGCTGAGGTTTACAGGATCGACCCCAGATTTAAGCCGAACCTGGAGGAGCAACGGAAGCCTGGTGCCGCTACCAAGAAGGACCCAAAATTTGACAATCGCCTCTAAAGAGGACCCCAAACAATCCATCAGTCTGCTTGATCCTGGGTTTCCATGACAAAGTAGGGGGACCCCCGAAGCTTTGTTATTCCTTTCTAACACACACTGGCTCATGTGTTCCTCTCTTCCTCTCTTCGCTCGGAAATCCCAAGGAACAGAGTGACCGAAGGATGAACAGGAAGGGAAGAGCTCGTAAACCAGAAATTTCTGAGGTACAAAGGTAACTATCAACTGTCTCTCCAGCCGGTTTAATGGATCTTTGGAAACGGCTGTAAGGGATAGGGAGAGAAGCGACCAGATTCGCCTTGTTCCCTCCGTCTCTCTGTTCACCTTCATTCACGACTTGACGGAGGAAAAGGCAGTGAATAGATGTGAAAGAGATGTGAGTGAGTGAAGCGAGCGGAGGAAGGAATTAGTATGTGAGAGATAGAGTGAGGAGATGTCCAAAAGAGAAGTAACATCTCATTCCTCATTCTCTATCTCTTCCACATTGTAGTTACATCTATAATTCCTTTCACTTTCCATTCCTCTATTCATCACTTCGTTCGGAGGGAGATCCAGAGACATAGGAATTAATGTAAAAGAAAAAGACAATGAACAATACATAATCAACATATAATAGTTCACTCCAATATAATTCCAGTCACTTGTCCATTTCAATTTTATTTTCTGGAATTATATATGGTGTTTTTGTTATTTGTAATCTTCTTTGTGGGTTATCTTCTTATCTTGGAAGGTTGAAACGATACAAACTGGAGATATAAAAAGATAACATATTAGTGCGATACAGATAAGAAGATCATAATAATTACATGTCAAGATACGACCATAAGATAGACAGTTGTCTACAGGAAATTGACCACCTATCCAAATAGGAGAAACAAAATTCAGACACCAAAAGCACAGATAAACACCATTGAATCTACTAGATGTAAATATTATAAAATAGAATGAAAAAAGAGAGACTTCTCATAAAGTAAAATAAGATGAAGATAGAAGTAAATAAGATATTGAATCCTGCATTTTTATTCGGCACAGCTTGTAACATAGCATATTGGCATAAGAAATACCGGTCAGGTACCATATGTAAAGGAGTTTGCAATCCACATGCTTCTAAAGCACTATCTGGATGTGAGAAAGAAGAGAACCCGGAGGTAATTTCACGAAGATATAGATAGAGAATTAATATCTTTCCATAGAAATCTTTACTACCAATGAAAGGAAAAATGCTATTTTGTTATTAGTGGAATTCCTGTTAGGATTATTAGAAGATAGAAAATGTAGATTAAAAATATGATAAAGAAGAAAACCACAAAGAAGAAATGGAAATAGAAAATGAAAGACAAAGAACCTCTTCAATGTTGGATTGTAAACATAATGTCCTCCACAAAGCAATTCTATTAAAGATGGAATGGGAGATAATAAATTTGTAATTACTGCAACTCCGCATAAACTCATTTGTCAATTCGGTAAAACATAACCCATAAATGCTGTTTCCATTAAGAAGAAGTAAATACTGATTCCAGAAAACCAAGTAATAGGATTATAAACATATGAAGCATAAGATATAGCTCTTCCAAGATGTAGAAAAACAAATGATGCACCATTAAAATGAAGACAACGTAAACATCATCCATAATATATTTCTCGAATTACAAAGAAAATACTAAACTATGCTGAATTAATATCTGATGTTACATGTAAATCTAAGAAGATTCCAGAGATAATTTGTAAGAAAAAATAGTAATTCCTAAAAAAAACAAGATTCCAAAAACAGTTTATGATCAGAGGACAAGGATATGATTGTAAATGAGATTTTAGTAGCAATGCAAAATAGATATAGGCCAAAAGCACATGCTTTGCCTTTGCCAGGATGACGAGGATGATGAGTCAGCGGCATCGGACACTGATCCCCAAATCGCCTCTCTTCTGCAACGGGAGGGCATCCTTTTTGGGCGCTTTTTGGCCCGCAACTGCCCCCAACAGCGGGTTGTTATCCTCAGGTAGTTCGTGTTTGGGGAGGCGCTTGGAAAAAAAAACAACAACAACGCAACACGTCTTTTGGCGGCTCCATTTGGAGGCGGACCCAAATCTGGCAGTTGGGGCCACTGTGCTGAGGTGGCGTTTGAGGAGGCCCACCTGCTACGCGAAACACTTCGCCAAAGAAGATTAGCATTGCTCGAAGAGAGCGTGGCGTCTTGGCTGAGTTGAGAG
>CAUJNA010003493.1:45000-107500 GCA_963377175.1 Effrenium voratum
CCATGTTGGGCGGGGTCACCCATGTGGTTCACTTGCAAGTGGCAAGGCACTAGTGCGACGGTTTGTTGAGCCACAGAAGGTCCCGCAAGCACCTGTCCGGTGGTTGGCGGTTGCTGTTGCTTGCGGCACGTTTGCTCTTGTCATGCACTTAAAATGCAAGGCCGGCAACCCTGGCCGCTGACCTCCCTTGAAACCCCTCGTTTCCCGGCCGGGCATTTGACCCAATGGAATCTGACTCCGACTCGGGTTCGTTTCTTAGCCGGGAAGGCGCACCCTCCAAACCACGGGGCTGTAATGGTTCGCTTCCCCCGTCTCGGCTTTTTCCTTTGCCGTCGTCTTTTCTCATTCGTTCCGCGCATTTGCCTTCCAGCTCCACCAGGCCCAGCCACCAAGCCCATGAACCGGATGAACCATTTTAGCCCCTCAAGGAGCACCCCAGCCTTAAGGCTAGGCGTTAAGGGCACCCTGCAATTCGCCAAAGCAACCAAAACCAAAACCGCCAAACACAAAAACACCACAGCACACTCAAAAGAAGCACCCAAAACAACACCGAAAGCACAAAACCACCGACCAACCATTTGCTTGGCTGAATCCACTCCCTTGAAGGCAAAGCTGGACCCGTTGCGGATGCACCTGGGGGTGGAGAGTCTACAGGGCTGCTTCTCGTACCTGGCGCTGATGGCGGTAATGGAGACAATCCAGCAGCTGCAGGAGGGAGGTGGTTTTGGGGAAAACACACATCCAATTCTAAGGTTTTTTGAAAGAGAAACCACAATGGAACCACTCATCTTAAAGGCGGCTCCCGTTTTTTTTCTTCTTCTTATTTTTTTTTTGTGGTTTTGGAGCTGGTCCTTCTTCCCCAGATAGCTTCAGCCGGGGGTTCTTTCTTCTAAAGAGGCGGGGTTTGTTCAGCAAGCCGGGCCAGGTGGGGGCTGCGGTGCTTGCTTGGCGATGCAGCCAAGGTGCTGCTTTGATCATTCTGACGTCAAGGTGCGTTGGCAGTGGCTTTTGGTGCTTGTTTGGGGCATGAGTCAAGCTTTTGGTGTGTGTGGGTGCTGTTGTAATCTCCCATGCTATCCGGGGTTGCTGGTGTTTTTCTTTTTGAGGAAGCCCAAAGAACACCCCCCCCCCCCCCCCCGCCCCATTTTTGGGGTCCGAATGCCTGTTTTGACCAGCCATATCCAGGAGGACCTGCTGGAGGCTGTGGCGGAGGACGGAGTTACCCCAGGTGACTGACACCACTCAGGTTTAATTGGCGGTTTGGATTGGTGGTTTGCAATGCCGGGTTTGCGGGCTATTCTGTTAAACACAGTGAGAATTGAATTGACAAGTGGACAGCATTCTGCTTGCAAGTATTATGCTGGTCAAGCGCATAGCAATGAATTCCAGCCCTGACATCCCAAAATGATGGGGTGACTTCCCTTGGATTGGTGGTTTGGATTTGGATTTGAAGCCGTGACCTCCACCAATCCAGGCCACCAAAGAAGGCGATACACGACGTGATTCACTGACACGACTACGTTGGGGGCCTACCTCAAACTGCCATTAAGAAGTGGACATTGGCGGTAGCTCTTTAAAAGAGGTGTCCCATTTTTCAATGGCTGTTATGGGCAGTCTGCTCCAGGTAGGTGGACCCCCTCAAAACAGGTTGGGCACGAATCCCCATGAAAGAAAGGAGGGTGGGCGACATGGGCTGCTGATTTGAATTTCAAAGGCGACCAGCTTTCCCTCGTTGAACATCACCAAGACGAAACTGAGGCACAATTTGTTGTCCAGAAAGTGACGTTGAAACACATAGGAACCTCGAGGTGTGTTTTCGGAAAAGACAGCCAAATGGGTGATTCCCTTGTAACTATGGGAACATGTTGTTTTCGAATTGGTGCCTTTGGGCGGAAATCGGAAGGCGCAGGGCAGGATGTTGCCTGAAGATCGATCGATTCGGCCTTTCGATTTGCCTTTGAGATCCGGACGAAAAGTACAGGTAGTCTACCATGGGTTTTGCTTTTGGTCCTTAGGGCTGCATGTTCGGGATGGGGGATCTGGACATGGCGATTTGACATTCAATGGGAACAACCTTCAACCATGTCGGTGCAAATACCCCGGAAATGATGTCTAAAAGGCCCCTAATTGAACATACACAGGTTTACTTCCTTGCAAATTGACAAGGAACCAAACAGGACCGCCCCAAAAGATGCCAATCCTGAAAAAGCATGGCATTGTTTGGGTGCATGCTAATCTGGGGAGTGCACAGCCGTTCGACTCTGCAAGATCCATTGGGGAAACGGGGACGGCCTTTTTGGTTTCGATGCAGAGTTGCACGGGAAGGACGGATTGGCTCGGAGAGCAGTTGGGCGCACAGGGCAGTTTTTGTGTGTTTCATCGCTTTCATCAAAGGGAACACTTTGACATGAGTGTTTGTTTTTTGCTTTCCCGCAGAACACCAACCTTTTTAAATGCAGAAAGGGATGTCCTGAGCAGTGGGTTTTTGCACCGAGCCGCTTTTGCCCCTTTTGCACTCTGAAACCAAAAACACATTGAGAAACCAAATAACACCAATGAAAGCAAACAACAAACCTAACCTGGTTACATGTCTGAAAGCCAAACACGCCGTGAGAAATCCAATAAAACCCAACAACAAGAACATATTCTGGTGGGGGCCATTCCTGGCATACACCCATATCTGTACTTGCAGTTGTTTTTTTAGCTTCGAGTTTTTTCTTATTCTTTTTTTTCTTTTGCTTTGTTGGATTTCTGGAGTCTTTTTTCTGTTTTCAGACCAAGGTACAAGTCTGAAGGCCCATAAAACACGCGAAATCCAATAAAACTAAAAACAAATCTAGTGGGGGACATTCTTGGCATACACCCATATTTGTACTGCCAGATGTTTTCTTTGGTTTCATTGGATTTCTTGAGTTTTTCTTGGTTGTCAGACTACCACTCACATCTGTACTTCCATTTCTTTCTTTTTTTCTTTTTCTGGATTTCTGGAGTTTTTATTTGATTTCAGACTACCCCCCACATTTGTACTGCCAGACGGTTTTGTTTTTTGCTTTTTGGTTCTATTGGATTTCTCAAGTTTTTTTTGTTTTCTTTTCTACTACCTCTACTAGCTGCCAGTTTCAGCTGCTCTTTTTTCCCCGCATTTGTTCTCCTTGCAGCCTATCACGAAGGATGGGAGATGTTGCTACACCTAGGCCCCCCTCACTACCTTGACACGTTTCCCCGGAGTTTTTTTCCACATCTCTTGAGTTGTTTTGGTTTTGAGTCTGAATATTCGATTGCTCGAGGTGTCTTTGGTGTTCGAGTCTGAACATTCGACTTCTCAAGGTTGTTTTTCGGTTTTGCTGTTGAGAGCATGGTTTCCTCTGAGAGGTTGGATTGAAAACTCTCAAGCCACACTGAGTCCATGTCTGGCCTACCCACACCAGTTGTCGTCTTCCAAATGAAAGCCAACTACAGGTAGCCTTGGTTTTGCGACCAGAATGTGGTTGGGAACCAAAAAAAAAGAGGAAATTCTAGCTTCAATTAGAATTCAACTACGGTTTTCCTTTCTAAAGAGGACTTCAACTAGGTTGTGATGAGAGGTGATGTTTGAAACTTTGAAAGGGATGTCCTTCCCAAATGGTGATTGCCCAATCTTTTAGCCATAATTCGCATAGGAAGTAATAAGGACGAAATTCAAGAAGAGTTTCTAGTTCCAATTTGAATCTGAATATGGTTTCCTGAATGTCAGTTGCTGTTCAGGGGTGTGTCCTTTCTCAGAAGGATTTGTTCAATCTTTTAACTAGACTTGTAAAAAATAGAATTCAATAAGGAAAGGATGCCAGCAGAATCTCTAGTTTCAGTTATATCTTCTTCAAATATGGCCTCAGGGGCCATGATAACCAGGAGGCGATATTGACTGCCGGAGCGCGTTCGAACTATGGCAGGATGATGCGCTGGTACTCGTTGCGATGCCTGTTTGGCCCAACCTCTCAGGGCCTCCCCCTCTCTTTCAACGGGCGCTTCACAAAACGACAGGCACAACTGGTGCGTGCGTGCGTTAAAATAGGAGCACCTCCAAGCTGGTGGTTGTCCTTTGGCGCCATTGAAACCACCCCCCCCCCCCAAAAAAAAACAAACATACAACAGGCGTCTGGGTTGCGCTTAGGGAAAGGCCGACTTTGCTCTCAAAGCGTCCCCGAGGACTTGCACACCCCAAGCAGCTTTGGCCCAAGCACCGATGCGCTGCTTGGCTGAAGCTTCAGGGTTGCTCCCTCCAGTTGGAATTTTCTCATTTGTCCCGTCGGGATTGGTTTCTTCACGTATCCATCCCCTTGCGACCGATTTTACTTGGACGCTATGAGTCCTATTTTTCCTGCCCTGACGCTCGAAATTTCTTGACGTAGGTCTGCGAGTCTCGAGATGCAGGAAGCCGTATGCTCAGAGTGGTGAGAACTGAAGCAAAGAGAAGCAAAGAGGAGGTCCGCAGCTTGGAAGGAACTCAACACATTTTTTGGGTAGAAGGCGACCTAGGTTCTTTCCTGGGTTCCACGTGGATCCCGGAGAATTCCTTGGTTTCAGACCGCCTGTGCAAGACGGGAACCTGAGGTCACGGCGTTCCATGAGACGGCGCCTCAGGATTTTTTTTGTCGCCACTTCCCCCGGTTCTTGGGGAATCGTATTCTTTTCTTCTTCCCCCGAATGAACCAGCAGTTGTGTCCGCCGCATTTTGCTGGACGCCTCCGAAGAATGTAGAACCCACTTGCACTTGCAGTGCTATTGCAGGCCTGTTGATAACCATGAATGATTGCTAGGGCCCCTTCAAGGCCAGCATGGGCCATACTTCCCATGGCTCCCCTTGCTGCGCTAAATCGGTACCTGGCTTTTGGTGTCCTCTTGGAGAAACCAACCTGAGGATCCTCGCCATGATCAGAGATGCGCGGCCCGGTCAACCGCCAGAGCCCAGCAACGTCAAGGACTATCGGATCCACACATCGGGTGCGCCTTGGAGAATTCAGCCCCGCTCAAACAAAATGCAAGTGCTGGTGTCCAGTTGGTTCCTCCTGCCAAGCAACCGCATCAAGGCAACAAAAAAGACACACTCAAGCGGATGCGAAATTACATTCACTTGAGTGTGTCTTCAAACAAGGGGACCTGCAAAAAATGATAGATGTCCGCGTGGTTATCCTCTCCTTCAAACCAACCCTCCCCTCACAAAAAGACGCACCCATCTTGATTTCCCTCAAGTTACGGAATGTTTGATTTCTTGCGTGAAGCTGAGGCACCAATCACCCTGCTTATGCCGGTTCAGAGTGCAAGCGCAGATGTCGACGACACTTGCCACATTGGCATTTGTATTGGTTTTTGCAGATGGGCAGACGGGCATGCGCCGGAGCTTCTGTACCCTAAACCCAAGTTGGTGGTTTGGATGGGGCTTTGAGCTGTTGGTTCTCGCTTGATCGATCCTTTCCTCGGCGGGGATGTGAAGCTTCGAACCGCGCCAAGGCTCTCCACCACGCAACTAGCAACGGAAGTGCGCAGGAACGTGTCCAAAAAGAGTAGTCTAGCCTCGCACTTCCGGAGATACCTTGGATTTGGTCTTAAGAGGGAGGCCGAAAGCAAGCTGAACATCCATAACGGGGTTGAAAGGAACAACTCGGCAAGTTGGGCCAGTCTCCTTTAGCTGATTTCGATCCAAACCCTTGCAAAGCAGCTGGTTTTGGACATGTCCTTTGCGGAACCCTCTTCAAAGGGGCTTCGAGGTTTCGCAGTGAAGCGCCTGAGGAAAGTGTCCTGGGGCCTTCATTTCTAGGCGCGGCCGGGGCTCGGGAAACCAAGGACCCGTGAATACGCTGTTGGACGTGGATTGCTTTGGCTCCGAAAAGAAGCAAATTCAATGGCATTCTTTGGGGCGCGTGTCTGAAAATAAGGGGCGCCTAAAGGTAGCTGCTTTCTTCAGGCTTGCGCGATACTGTTCCCGACCAGACCGATTCCGCCCCTAAGGGGAATGAAAAGGAGGTGGTTCAAACAACTGCGAGGAGAACAACCCTGGCTTCCAACCGCCCCGTTTTGGGTCTTTTACCTTGTTCCAGCTTGATTTGAAGGGACACCAAAGGAAATCCGAAGCCATCGCCGGGGCCCGACTCGCCCCTTTGACGAACCTTGGCTCAGATCCGTGCCGCACTGAGGCCTTTTGGTGGTCCAGCTGCTCGCAGAGTGCGGGCCTGCGCAAATCGAGCCGGAGCTCGGGGACGTGGTGTGCCACAGGCTGGGCTTTTGAAGCGGTCGCGGTGTTCCGGTTTTCCCCCCACCACAGAAGCTCCCGGGATGGAGACTGGCTGGGCTTTTGAAGCGGTCGCGGTGTTCCGGTTTTCCCCCCACCACAGAAGCTCCCGGGATGGAGACTTCGTCATTGAGGACCCACGGGAGGACCCACGGGATCGTGGTCTGGAACCTGATTGTTACAAATTAAGCAACAAAGCCTGGTGTGTAGCGAAAGCTGAAGTGGACGCGGTTGTGGCTGCCACTTTCTCTGATGCCCAGCGAATGGACTTCCCCTTTATCGGTGGCTTGGAGCCCAGTGGTTTGGAAACTATGTGGGGTTGCCCATTTGCCCTCCACACGAACCCAAAGTTCAATTTTGTACAACCAATCCAAACCACCAATCCAGACTACCAACAGAGGGTTATATATCCGGGGTCCTTGGTAAACGAGTGACTATCAGCGACTAGCGGCTTAGTTGGCTCTGTTTTGATTGGGACTCAAATGCAAAACCAATCCAAACTACCAAGCTGAGGATGCAAACTGGCGCAAACCACCGCAAAAATAGCCACACCACCAACCAAGGATTACCTCGGCTCCTTGGCAAACCCAGAGGTTGCCTTCCCGTACCGGACAAAGCAGCCAGGTAGCTGATCCTGTGCATGGCTTGCAAGTCGGCCCAACCGACCCAAGCCACCCATTACTGGGAAACCAACACCTTTTCTAGGATCAACCACCTCAGGCTTGAACCCAGATAAGCCCAACCCAACCCAATTCTTTCTGGGTTGCCTAACCACCACCACCAGTTTTCTTACCAATCCCAACTGGCGCCGATCAGTTCGGCCTCCTTCGCGCTCCTCAAAATCCGAGCGAGTCTGCGCCAGGATGCCGCCGTCCGCGGCCGCGGCCTCCGTGTGGGAGGTGCAGGGCCTGGCCGCGTGGCTGCTGCCGGAGCCTTTGGGCCGTGAGCTGCTCGCCGTCGGCGCGGCCGAGGCGGAGACGCGGAGACGGGGAGACGGGGAGCATCGCATGCGTGGAGACCCGATTTGGTTCTTGGTGGGGAGGACACAAAACGAGGAACTCCCAAATGGGCTCTCGGGGTTTCAAAGTTTCCCGTAGGACTGTTAACATAATTTTGGAAAGTTATCCAGAAGGACCAAGGAGCTAAGGAGATCTTCAAACACTTTGTTTTACCCCAAGCGAAGAATAGCGACTCAGTTTCCACGATCGAATGGTAGCACTGGGTGGACATTCCCCGGAATCACATCTTCTGGGTCCAGCCAAAAGTTCACACCCGAATTCAGGTGCAGCAAGGAGACCCGGGGAACTTCCAGAGGTCCGCAGGTTTGCCCATGACATGGGTCAACTATCCACAAGTTGCTCCCCTGCTAATACGCGCGTGTTTTTTTGGGTTGGGCCAGGTTCATTTGCGGAGGAGTCATGAAGCTCAACAATCCTTAGAACTCTGGGACATCGCCCCCGTCATTTCGGGGCCATTTTTTTGGGGGAATTAGGGACCCTTCTGAAGGTGGGTTTGCGGGGGAATCAGGAGGAAACCTCACCTGTTTGCCAGGTCCTCCTTTCTCAACCCAAAGCTTGTATTGGATCAAGACCAACCATCTCACCTAGGTTTTGGAGACAACAGCATGTTCTTGGGACGCCTAAGAAATCAAATCGAGGCTTGCTCACTCCCCGACAGATTAGTGTTCACCCCATAATCAACCCCAGTTTATGAATATGGGGTGTTCCCCTCACAAAAGTGACGATTCCCCACTGATACCCCTTCTGAAGAAACTGCATTGGCCTGAACACCCGAAAACTTTCTGGGAATGGAACCCCGTTTTGGGGTTTCATTTACTCAGCGCTGTATCAGGACGCCTTACCTGTTTCTTCCAACCACCAAGAAGCCGCAATCACCATGTTGGTAGAGCCAAAAGTCGTTTGGTGGCGTCTTGCACCAGTGGAGCCAACCACTTTGTGGTTTTCTGAGTGGTTTCCCTTTAATATTAAACCACCCACCAAAAACCGGGTGGTTCTTTGCTCCTCGCAAGCCTCGATGCGACTCGCCTCGCGACTCGCCTCGACTCGGGGAGGCGCCGGTGCGCCCGGCGCATCTGCTGCTGAGCTGCGGGCGCCTGTGGTGCGAGGCGACCTCCGACTTCCGCCGCGCGGAGGTGCGGGTGGACCCGCTGCTGCTGCAGCTGGAGGCCTCCGAGGCGACGGAGCCCTCGGAGTAGCTGGAGTCGGAACGGACAAGCCTGGGGATCTGGTTTTCGTCTTCATGTTTTTTGTGGAGTCTTCCCTTTTGGCTGCTGATTGGGGTTTGATTTGTCCCTGTTTGGTGGCTTTTTGTTTTGATTCCCTCGCTTTTTGGTTGCTTTGTTGGGCCTGGGGAACCTTCGGTTGAAACGGGTTGTGTCCCGTCATTTGTTTCCTCTTAATGGATTCCGCCCCCATTTGATTTTTATTTTTTAGGGTCATCGTTTTTTTTGAGGAAGCCATTTTCGGTGGGCCTTCTTCCTATTGTTTGTCTTCTTTGGGGGGGACCACCTTTATTGATTGGTTTCGAAGCAAGTTTTTGAAGGGAAGCGAAAAGGAGCTGCTCCAACAGTCCAGCTTCAGTCCAGAAAAGAAAGGGGCAATGCTTGCTTGGAATGTGGCTAGGGTTGGTGGAATACCTTAAGCTACCCTTGAACATGGGACATTGTCCCAAATTGATGAGGTGATGTCCGATGTTCAAGGGTAGCTTGAGCGTGCAGGTAAAACCTGGACGTTTGCTTGCAGAGAGGTAACACATATCCTTGAAAACAAACGGAGGTTCTTTGCACAATTGTTGTGTGCACATGTTCAAATGGGGGTTGGTCCCATCCGGTCAATATGTACCGTCATCTACGGTAGTAGAAAGGGATGACATGGAGCACACTCAACAAAACTACATTAAAAAACGGGGTCGTCAAAATCAAACGTTTATTGGGGGACACAGTGAATATGTGAATCTTGGATCAAATGAGAAATGCCCAAGATTGGCCCAGTTTCTCCTTCGAAACCACAGGCACTGAATGAGTCGGATCACAGGTGAACTTCCGCGGCTGAACCGCCCTGAGGTCCCCAAAAGGAAGACATTGCACAGCTGCAGGTGTTTCCTTCCAGCAAAAATGGAAGAGGTTGGGTGGTTTCTCATTGGTTCTCTGAAAGGGACATCCAAGCCACAGTCCAAGAGTTGCCGGACAAACGCGGCTGAAACCAAGAGACAAACGGAAAACGCACAACCAAAGGAGGAAAATCACTCAAGGAACCAAAAAGTAAATGCTGTGACTTTTTCTCAGAAGCCTCATGTAGGACATGGAGGCCACCGTGGCTGCCCTTTTTCAGACAGCTTATGGCTTCTTTTCTTCCCCAGAATTAGCTTCTCTTCTTTTTTGGGTTTTTTTTTTGGGTCCCTTTGTTTTCCACTAACCAGGCAAAAAAGATTTGCTTTTTTGCGGGGGTCAACTATGGGTCAAAATTAAGCCACCAGGGGACCGCAGGTTTTAGTCCACGTTTCCATTTGCCAGAGTTCCATTTTGGGTCCTATAGAGCCATTTCACCAGCTGCGCAATGGCTTTATTTCAGCGACCGCAGGTTCTGCTGCTGGCGCAGCTGCTGCGCTCCTTCGAGTCCGGCGACTCCGACGACGCCAAGGCGGAGGCGCCCGAAGCGGAGCCGGGAGTGGCGCCGGTGCTGGACGTGGCGGCGAAGCTATGACTTAGAGCTGCTGTCTTCTCCTTGTGTGTATATGTGTAAGTGTGCCTTTTGTTACGATTGTGAATGTGTCGTGTTTTTTGTTCTTTCCTTCTTTTTTTTTTTGTTTTTTTTTGGGGGGTGGTCGGTTTGGTTTGGCTGGTACGTTTTGGGCATATGTTTTTGTGGGTCTGAGGTGTTGGTATGCTTGGCCTTTCTTTTTGAGCCACTTTTTTTTGTGACCTTTTGGTGCGAACCAAAGTTTTGCCGGACTTGACTTACCCTTTTTTGTTCCATTTCCCCCCCTTCGGGTTTCCTTGACCTTCTAAGGGTCGAAGGGGAACCGGTTTCTTTGTGGTTTGCTTCACTTACCCAACGTTCTATCAGGTCATCCTCTACTGGGTGGTTGGATTGGTGGGCATAGGTGTCCTTTTTGGTTGTTTTGGTCGAAAAATAGATGGCCCTGGTTTGCCTGGTGGTTTAATCATCTACCAGGGCCATCTATTTATCCTAAAAGGACGCCTATGTTGGTGGGGGATTTGTTCACTGGTGGAGGATAAAGCGGAATAACCGACCAAAACCCGGATCGGGCGGCGTGGTGTCTGAGGCGGTGGCCGGGATGTCGCTGCAGGTGCTGCGCCCCAGCCGGAAGGCGGCCAAAGGAGTGCTGCACGAGGCACGCGAGTTTTCTTCGCCCACCGTCAAACAGCTTGGTTCCAATTGGGAACCCCGATCGGTCCTGTCCTGGGCAAGGAGTTAACATTGTTTTTTGGAGCCCAAGTTGGTTAGAACAGCTTGGGGCCATTCAAGCTGGAGAGTGAACAGCTTTGAGGCTTTGCATGAAGGCGTACTGTTTGGAGCAAGCGCCCTTCTGTGTAAAGGGAGGGGCCTCGTTGCCAGAGACTCGTTTAGACTGAAATCGGGACCCCACGGCTTACCAACAAGGACCACCCCATTTTAAAGCCACGCCTGCCCAGGTGGGTTTTCAAGGGACACCAAACCGATTATCACTATTTTGTGTACTCAAATCCCAAACCTCTTTTGGCAAATCTATTTGGTGGTTCTACTACCTGGTTTGATGACGGCCGTCGCGACAAACTCACAACCGCTAATTTTGCTTGGGACTTTCGCTTTTGTGCTCATAAATGAGGGTTGTGGTTTTGGACCCAAACCAGGGTTGGTCAAAAGAATGAGGGAATCCCAACCCGAAAACCAACACGAGGTTGGCCCCACAACATTTCCAACTCCGGAAAAAAAAGGGACACCTGCGCAAGTCCGGGCACCAATTCACTCTTTGCTCAGAACCTGGTGAGCCTCGCGCTCGGTTGGAGACCTGACCACTACGCCTCCTAAAGCCAAAATAGACTTAGAAGCCTAAGCCCCACACCGTTGGCGTGGCCGCGCAGGTGGTGGCTGTGTTGGACCTCGGGAGCATGCATCTGCAGCTGGGCGAGAAGTTGAAGCTGCGGCTCCAGCACGTGCTGCTCTCCGACGCCGTGCAGAACTTCTTCCTGCTGCGCTGGCAGGAGCGATTTCGATTTCGACATTTCGAGGTCGAAGGAAAAGTTGGACTCCGGATTTCCCACGAGGGCTGGCGAAAAGTGGCTTCGACTACTTGGCTTCACGGTTGTAAGGCCAAAATGAGTCAGGGATGGTGCAACTCTCTTATTTGGGCAAAGGAGCCTGCGCAGTCTGCATTCCATCTGTCGTGCGGGTTCCGATTTGTCTGTTTCAGCATGTGCCAGCGGCACCTTGGGTAAAGCGGAAAAGGAAGCCACTTTGGCAGTTTTTGAGTTTCCCTGGGTCGCAGGATGGGATTTTCAGGGAGGCGGTTTTCAGCAAGCGCCCAGGACGCACAGGGCTCGGCCCCCTGCGTTGAGCTGCGGAAGGACGCGCATGGCGCCCGCCTGGTGTTGCGGCATTTGCAGGTGGGGGGTGTGTCCCAGTGGTGGGGAGGAGGGTGGATGGAGAAAAACCCAGGCACCCCTCCTCTTCTTTTGATGGCGCAGAAACAAGTCAGGGCTCAAAGGGGTACTAGCCATTCAGGTGAGACGATCGCATTGTGAGGGCATGAAGGGAAAACCACACAGCCAGCTTTGACTCATTATGTAAAGGTTATGCAATTAGGGGCTCCTACGTTTCCCTTTCCTCGGGGAAACAAGAAAGAAAAGCCACCGCCCACCCCTGCTGTTGAGCGTCTTGGAGTCCTTCAAGCCGCAAAGGGGGTACTCAAAAAGGGGTAGCTCATCAATTTTGACCCAGGTGACAGGCATTGGGCGACTTCTCCAGGCTTCAAACGTGGTTCTCGGGTTGGGCCGGTGGGGGCTCCCTCAAAACAAAAAACCGCCCCCCGGACGACCCGAGTTTCCGCCAGGTCTGCGCTCACTGGCACCTCTTGGGCTCTCTGTGCCTCGCCTTGCGCGGGGTGCAGTCTGCGCTGGCCACGGCCGAAGGCCGGGGGGGGCGGGGGGGGGGAGGGGGTGGCCAATTGGATTTAGGGCCACAGCAGTTGAAAGGGCAGTGTGGTATTTCTTGGCTTACATGGCCATGGTTCAAAACCAATGGTCACCCATTTTAGTGGGGATTGTGGATGTTCACTGGGGGTACGGTTTTGACCCATGGCCAAATATGGCATTTACAGAAGTCTTGGCACTTGGCAATACCATTACCGGTTTGAATTGCCAAGGTTGATCCCGGTTTCATCAAACCTTTGGCAATAGAAGGTTACTGTTTTGTCTCCACTGAAGACCAACAAGGACGTCGTGTTGAAACTCAGGTACTGGGTGTCTTCTTTTAAAGAGTGCGCCCGAAGTGATGGTGTTCCTTAAGTTTCCCAACAAACAATGCACAAAAAAGGGGGTAACGGGTAGTTTTAGTCTTTGTTTCCATTTACAATTCCATTTTGGGTACCCATTTTTGACCCACAGCCATCTGAACATGCTCCGAATCACTCGGGAGCCCATGGGGCGACCGCATGACTCATTGTGCAAGGCGGAACCGACTCTGTCTTAGGCCAACGAAGCCGCAAAAGAAACAAGGAAGTGCAAACCCCCAAAACACAAAAAAAACACCTGTGGGCCCAATGGGAAAGCCGCTGAAGGCCGTTTGGCGGTGTCTTTGTCGGTCTGATTGCCAGGCTCGCCGCGCGCCCGGCGCGCGCCGGGCCCGAAGGCGCCTCTCTTCGAGCCGCCGCAGCTGCCGGTGCAAGTGGCGCCTAGGAAAACCGCAGCTAGAAGACAAACCTACTAGGTTCCTTAGACTTGTGGACTTTTATACTTTATTTTCTTTGACTTTTAGAGGTTAGAGGGAAGTACGTAGTTTTAACATCAGGGTCCCGGCCATACTAACAGTTTATGACACAGTTCAGATTTCTGGTATATCCCTCACCAAGCTTGTCACGCAGCGAACCGCCAAGGTGCTGCAGCAGGTTGGGATTTTCCTGCCCTCGGGAAGCGGAGGACCGACTTCTTTTTTACAAGAAAAACACTGCATGGGCCCACCGTGCTGGAGGCCTTTGTTTAAACGCCCTTCTTTGGGTTTTCCTTTGAAGGGGTATCAGGTGTTGGTTTAGAGATTTGGTCCTGGAAAGCGGGAGGGTCAAACTTGGTTGAGAGGAGGCGGAGGTACTGGGAGTTTTTTCTGTTGCCTGGTCAGCCTCTTTCTGCAATTTTCTACGCGTGTGCTTCTGCATCTTCTGGGCACCTCCAGTTTCTGTGAGTCTCTCCTTTTTCACCAGTGTCCCTGACATGGGCACCCTGGGAACCAGAATTCGGTTGGATTCATGTCCACCAACCACATCTCGGAGTCAGAAACCGAGGGAAGTTATAGCCACTTGATTCCCAGCCTTCGGACATATGGGCACCCTCACCAGAATTCCGTTGGAACGTTTCTCTTTGAAGTCAGAAACCGGAAGCCATCGCCCAGCGCTGGGCGCTTGCGAAATCCTCGCAGGACCGGAGGAGGGCGGCGGCCTTGTGCTGGGCTGCTGCCAGGCTGCACTCCAGTTCGAGGATTGGTCAAAAGGAGCCATCTTAGGGTTGGTGAGGATGCCTAGTAAGGGCACCGTGGCCACAGCCTACAGGAGCTTGGATCGGGGCACGCGTTTTTTTTTTTTTTTTTTTTTTTTTTTTTTTTAAAGACTTGGTGTGGTTTTTTTGAAAGGCAGACTTGGTGTGGTTTGGAAGGACATGGAAGGGAAAACATGAGACACTAATACATCTGGATTGGTATGGGGTTCTTTGGTTTTTACTCACGCCTGGCAAGCACTCATGTCTGAGGTGGGCTCCAGATGTACGGCGGGCCGCAAGGCACAAGCAGAGGACAGGCAAGCTGAACATCGGACTCAAAGATGGAAAGACTTGAAATCCACAGAACCTCCAATCTACTCAAGTTGGCGTAGAGATATTAATATCTAGGGACCGAGGAAAGTGCGGTACGTGTTCTGAAGGAGTTTATTTGAAGCTTTCAAGGTCCGGTCTTGCTAGTTGGGTCTGCAAAAGATCGAATTGTGGAGAACAGACCAGCCTGCTCTCGTTCTCGGTCCAAATCATGGGCTGGTGCCCACACTTTCGTTTCATTAAGACGACAGGATCATTCTGCTTTTCACCTGTCGGGGGCCTGCAAATGCACCCCCAAACCCCAAAATCGAGATGTTCTCCTTGGTTTTCCTTGGGACCAACTCCGCAAGAGCGACTCCCCCAAATACGCGCGCGAGGTGTTTTTGAGGGCGCCTTTTGGCTTAAAGGGAGACCACAAGGACAGCTACAACACGTTGGGTGCCGATTTGGCTCATGCTGCGCGTATTTTTTTTGGGAAGCTGCCGGCATTGTTCCAGGATCTCCTCGCTGGAAGGCTCGCGTGCTGGTGCGGTGCTTGGTGCAGGTTGTTTTTTGCGCTGGTTGATCGATAGGTCTCCAGTTTTTTGGCAAAGACTTTCGTGGGAACATCTGCAAGGTTCATATCCGGACGCACAGTTTTTTGGGATTTTATATTTTGGTACCCTCCTTGGGTGAGAAGACCCTACCATCCTCGGCAAGCGTCCAGACCAAGGCCTTGGCTGCGCAAGGGGGGTGGGGAGGCAGTTTTGAGCGTGAGGCACCACCCCTGAAATTGGAGACTGACTTGGAAACCCTGAGCATCGTGTTCGTGGTACCCCTTTTAGGCTTGTAAAGGAAGAAACAACAGGGAAACCACAATTTCTAAAGTCCTCAATATTTTTACGGCACACCCGTTCCTAGCGGGTCCATTGCTTTCAGGTCTCGCAGCTGTCGCTGATGGAGGTGGACAATTTGATGCCAAGGGCCAGGAGTGTGGGCAGTTGGAAGCTGGGCTTCGTGCAAGTTGCCATATTTCTAGGGGTCCCTTCCCCATTCTTTCCAGGGATCCTTCTTTTCAGGAAACCATCAAAAACCCAGGGGAAACAGCCTCTTTTTGAAAAGAAGGATGGTTGAAAAGAATGGGGAATCACCCCCTAGAATATCGATAAGGCCCAGAATCGACACCGATTCGGGTAGGGTAATCCCCGCCAGAGATCGCGGATATATGTGCTCTGAATTCTTTACATGTTTTGGATAGATTTGGGCTTGATCGATTCAGGAGAAAGTACACGGCTCATGTCCTCCAATGTGCCGCGGCTCTTGCGCCCCTTGGAATCCGTTGCCAACGTTGGTCCGACCTTCCAGAAACAAAGGGAAGACTCCCGCTCTCCAGATAATATCTCGGACACTTTGGCAAGTCAAAAGGCCAAGGGACGCACACACACTCTGGCACGTGTTGAGTGCGCATGTCAAGCGCTCGCGCCTACCCCTCGCAGCATTTCCAGTTTTTTTGATGGGAGGCCCCTTTTTGGATTTCGCAAAGAACGATGGGCACATTGGGCTTTGTTGCCTGTGGACATTCAATCACAACTTGGGTGGATGAAGGCCTAATCAACTTGGTTCGGCAAGAAGCCCTGATTCTGCACAGGATTCAAACTCACTGCCTGACTTTCAGCGAGTCCATTCAAATGTCCGCAAGCCACCGAAATGCCCCAATGCGGGAAAGGACATCACCGGGACCCAAAGCGATCAACTGATAGCCACTTCAAGGGGCCAAATGAGAACGTGCCGGGCCCCGGAAAATGAATTTCGGTCTTCGTTAGCCTCTTCCCCCCCCCGCCCCCCCCACAGCACAAAAACAGGCACATCCAAAATTGTGGCTTTTCTTTTTAGTTCCCTTTAAATCAATGCTGAATGGGCTTCGGTCTCTTTTGGGCTTAAATCCCTGATGAACGAGCTTTGCCTCGAAAAAGGGGAACCCCCAAATTGGGTGCGGCTCCTTCTGGTTTGCCTTGAAACCACCATCCGAACCAACACATGGCTGTGGGTCAAAAATATGTACCCCAAATGGAACCCTGGTAAGTGGACACTGGACCAACACCTTCGGTTTTCTGATGGTTTAATTTTGACCCACACCCACACCTAAATGGGCTGGACAGAATGCTTGAGCCAAAGCTTGTCTTCTCCGTGCCCCACCCCATGGCCTGCGCTGTGCTGGCGCTCGCTCTCCTCACATCAGCGCAAGCCTCTGAGCTTTGGACAGAATGGTTCCAAGCGAGTGAGCTTCATCTTTTTCAATGCCCGTTGTTTGACCTTGTTCTGTTCTCCTTTGAGGTTGTTTCCATCTTTATTTCTTTTTCTCTGTTTGTTTGCTGGATTCCTTCAATTCCCCGTTTGCGTTTTCTGCTGCTCTTTGCCCTGTTGCCATCCTTTTGCCTTTAAGGGGGTGGTAGGTTGTTGCCCACGTTTTTCTAGAGTTTGATTCCCCATTCTTTTCAACCATCCTTCTTTTCAAAAACCGGCCGTTTTCGCTGGGTGTATTGAGGTGTTGTAGAAAGATCCGGCGGATCCCTGGAAAGAATGGGGAAGTGTCCCCTAGATTTTTGGCTTAAGATGGGGAGATCCCTCCCAAACAAAAAGGGATCGCCTTCCATTTGGAAGGTACCCGTAGAGTTTTCCGGTTTTTGTTTTTGCAATGGGTGCTTTTGTTGCTTAGGCCGAGTGCCCGGTCACGGAGTACCAGTCCAAACCGCTGGTGCTGGGCTGCTCGGGAGGGAGCCTCGTCCCGTCCGGGGAAGCGGTATCGAGTTCGAACCCAAAAGACGTGGGTCAAGACCCATGGTACCACTTTGGGGTAGGTGTACCACCCATTTTAGTCTATTTTAGTGGGGATTGGGATGTTCACTGGTACGGAATTTTGACCCATGGCCAAAAGACGTGGGTGGTGGATGATCACAACAAAACGTAACAGCAACACTCGTAAAACCGCGGGGGGAGGGGGGGGGAAGAAAGAAAACACAAAGACAACCACGACACGCAATTGGCAAGCACAAACAACAAGGCAACACGGGCGTTTAGGGCCCGCACGAAGCACTGTATTTCACCAATCAGAATGTCTTTCAGTCTTAGCGCGCTGCGGGGAAGGTGCACTCCGCAACATGGCACGGCTTCCAGGTTTGAGTTAATCCTCGTGGACATATCGCCTTAAGAGTCTGTTAGTCAAATGCCTGAATCCCCCAGAAGAATAGCCGGCTCGCGAAATGCAAAAATAAATCAAGTGAAACAAAGTTGCCCCCTATGAAACCACTTTTATCCCGACGAGTCCTCATGAAGTTCATCTAGAAGTGTCAGAGGCTTGTCTTGCGACGCCCACAGCAAAGGTGGCAGCTTGCAACCGGCAAGGCGCAAGCATATAATCAACGCGAGCGAGCAAGCAAGGTCGGCGTGGCTCAATCGAAAAGGAACACCCTATGAGATGTTTCTAACAAACTCACGTGCCATGGGCACGTGTGTACAACTGACTTAGCAACATCAAGGTGCACCAGCGAAACCTGCAGCGCAGAGCCAAAGAGATCCCGCACCTGAATGTACAACACGGCACATAACCGTCTCTAAACATGCATTGCAACAGTGCATGAAGTGCGTGGTCCCCACATGTCCGTGTTGGCAACAACAACGACATGCAACGCAGGATCATGAGTTTGACCTTGAGCTTTACCAACAAAAATGCAATTGGGATTCTATTTTTTGCAGATCATTTGGCCGACTTTGACCACGAAAAAGATTGCATGACCAGTCAATAACTCACCTTTGGCTGATTTCGAGGGTCCACATTTTTGTAAATCAAGCGGTCTTCCGTGTTTCGGGGTTCCTTAAAGGATGTATGTTGGCCATGTTGGCCATGTTACCAGCTTTCGCGGATTAACATAGTTGAAGGTTATTTTGGGGGTGCATCCTTCAATGCTCCCTGCTGTGAAAATGCAACTCAACATGGCGGATACCAGGAATGGGACTCTGTCCTTGGAGCTGTCCAACCTCACCTCCCAGAATTTGGGCTCGGTGCCAGCTGGCTATACGGACTTCGAGATCCAGCTGATCTCCACCTCGGACAACCGCATGCGAGTTCAGCTGCGCGACGCGGGCGGGGCTTGCGTCGTTGGGGAGGACGCGAAAGCGTTTGAAATTCGATGAAGACCCGTCAGCTCGCTCGATTTCCCCACAACAAGGAAAAACTCACCAATTTTCCAACCCTGAGGACTGCCTGCTCAACACCTCTTGCGACAATGCTTCGCAATTCTGCCATGAGCACCAGGGCATGTTGGTGTCGTACGCCAAGCAGAGCTTCCCGGTGGGGGTGGAGGAATGGGTGCGCCTGAAGGGCGTGCTGATGTCGTCCTTCAGGGTGGAGATTGCGCTGGAGAGGTGGCTTTGTCTCAGAATATAGTGCACCAATACCATTTCACACCAGTTGAAAAGTTGATTTATGCGGATCCATCCCAACTGGTGCAGGAATTTGTTCATCCGCAGTAGGTGAAAGAAGTCCGTTTGGTCTCGCTTTGGATTCAAACACTCAGCGGTAAGGCACCTTGAGTTGAATCCCCTGGCTGGGTAGGAAGTCTGGGATTCAAAGAGAACTACAAGTTGGCTTTCTCCAAGACAGATTACTCTCAGGGCTTTTTTATTCCTTGGGATTGATTGCACTGAAAAATGCCCTGGAGTCAGGTTCCTTGAAGCCCGGGGATGTGGTGATTGCGCAGTCCCCGTAGAACCTCCCAACTAGAGAATCGAGGCACTCCTAGAGACCCCCCAGGTGGAGCAGATCGGTGTCTGTGGGGCGGCTGCACTACGCCCACCAGGGCACCTTGGAATGCCCCAAGCCGCTTCCTGGGTGCACGCGCTGCAGGGACTACCAGGCCGGGATTCAACGGGTCTACCACGTTTGAACTGATCTCCCAGGGCCAAATTGTAGCAGTTTGGCCCCTTGGTTTCAGTCATGGTATTTGGGTGAATTGGAGACTTAGCCACTCCTTTCAGCTGCCTTCACAGGGCTGCGGAACCGTGTCACCAATTGTTGTCAGAAACCATGGGCCAAACCTACACGATTTGATTCCCGGTTGTTACCGTTTACTCCCCTACAGATAACCTGGAACTCAAAGACACAATGGTTTGGAAACCTCTTTTAGGGGTTTGGACCTTCTTCATGGGTTCCAGCTGTTAATTTGTAGGGGACTTCTTGGGGGCCGGCTGGTTTCGTTTGGTTCGCACCACGCTTCAGGGCTGCGCCGTCAACGAGTCGCCGACCTGCCGCGGAGGCCAGGAGATGCCCTTCTGCTCCTCCGAGCCCGTGCTGCCGGAGAAGCAGGAGACTCAACTTGGCAGACGTGGCACTTTCTTTTTTTTTTTCTTCTGGGGTGCGGGGGGCTTGGAAGGGCTGGGGGCTGGGGGGGCGGCCGCTTATTTGGGGTCTATCTTTGAATCCAGGCAGATCAAAGACCTCTTTACTCTGTTTTTCCCCCCCTTGTTTTTTTAGGGGGGGTGATAGGTATTGTTTCAGGATCCCTTTGGTTTGCGCTTTGGTTCGATTTTGCCTCCTTGGAAAATGATCAAGGGGCTTGCAGGGCTTAGCAACCTTTGTGCCCGAGGACCTTTTGACCTTCTGCCGTCCAAATCAAACTTAAGGTCCCCTTTGGGCCCTTCCTCCTACTCTCCGCTTGCTTTTGGGCAAGTGAGTCTGGCCCAAGCATGTCCCGTTCACGTGGCGTTCATTTTTGGTCCAGCTCGGGCGCTTTTTTTTTCTTTTCTTTTTCTGCGTGGGTCCTTGGCTTCGGCTCTTCGGGCCTCCGGCGAGCTCGAAGGATTGGTTCGAGATGCGCTTCTCCCCGCCTGTGGGAGCGACGTCGAACTGCGAATGTTGCCACCTGCCTGTGGAGGACCGGCGCTGCTGAAAAATGGGTAAATGTCTTCCTTTTTTGGAGTTGGTACTCTTTCCAGGTTGATTGAGAGGGAAACCCAAAGGAGACCCGAAGCATCTTGGAGGTCCCCCCGTCCCGTCCTCCCGTTTCCGATCCTTCTTTTCATGACCCATGTTGGTATCGCAGATTTCGGGTGAACAACACCAATTCCCACCGGTAGGTCGCTCTACCTGGTTTCATGAGGGTTGTATCAAGGCGTGTCTCCACATAAGGACCACCTGCCTTTGAGCCCATCAAAACAAAACCCCTAAAACGACGACACCCATATGAGTGTTTCTCAACATAGTTGTCTCCTTTTGGTTTCAGGGAGCCAAAAGGACACCAACACCGTCTTGTCTCGTCTTTTCTGGTTGGTGACGTTGCATATGGGTCCCTTATTTTTAGGGAAAAGACAAAAACACATCCACCTTGAAAGACGAAACGAACCCCCTACCCCGCGGTTTTTTTCCCTCCCGCCCGGGTCTCCTGAAACCGATCCGTGGCCTTCACGAGGATGGCCCAGTGAAGGTGGGCCTCGGCCTGGCGGTGTCCAACAGCAGCGCCCAGGCGCCGAAGCTCCCGCGCTTCTCTCGGCGCTTGAGACTGGTGCGGGGGGGGGGGGGAAAAATGGAGAAAACAGGGGGCCTGGGGGGTGGTCTGTTGAGGGTTGCCTGTTCTGGTTTTTATGTTCATCTCAAATCTGTGTTCCCCCTTATTCGTTTTTAAAAGAGGGTTTTTAGGGGGCTTATTTATCGTTTTCGTTAAGGTAATCATTTGGGTAATTTCTCGCCTTGTTCATTGTTGGGCTAGGGGCAAACATTTTTTTCATTTGAAAGAGTTAGCCCTTTTAGTAGTTATCAAGTTCTGAGGTGTTGGTGGTGTATTTGTTTTGTTAGTATTGTTCTCACTAATTTTCATTTATAGGTTAAAAGTTCAGTATAATTATAACATATAAGATTTTACATGTTATTATTATATTATGATTATAATTTCAGTACAGGATAATAATTTAATTGACAAATCTTTCTTCTTTCATACATCATTTTAAAAATAATATTAACATCTCTCACTGTATTCTGAACATTAAACTTTTTACTTTCAATAAATAAATTGATATTTTCTTTAACATCTTCTCCTTTATCTTGACTATAACACAACAACCATAATATATCATCCATCATTTCATATTTTTTCTTACTAATTTTAAGAAACTGTTTAACATAATCATAAGGTGGTATTTTATTTACAGTTAGAAATATTAAAATATCATCTTCTACATTTCTATGTCGAATTCTTTTTATTCCCAACAGACATCTGATTAATTCTTGATAATATCTCCAATTTCTACAAATTTTACATAAATCTTCTTCATCCATTGAATAATTAATAATATTATTCACTATTTCATTAGGTAAGTTCAATTTATACAATTCCATATTTTCTTTTTTGAAGTGACAACAATCATAGCATTTTTTATCGATATAATTATTGATTCCATCACCGTTCATTTTTCTCTTAATATATAAGGTTTTTTCTCTTTAAGTAGTTTTGGCTAGGGGTTGCTGGTCGGCTGGTCTGGGTTTCAGGTTTAATTTAAATGTCTTAACCTTCTTTTTAGATTATAAAACAATGTTTAATCATATTATAAGATAATAATATTAATAAACAAAAGTTAATTTGACCCGAATTCAATCTCACCAGCGATACAACCACTATAACAACTCATACTATACTCACAACAATAATGCTCGTATCCTTTTATTAATTGGTCTATGTAAATTTCAATTAATTCGCTAAGAATATGTCTCAAATAATAATTGTTATTTCTATATGACCACGAACTGTTTAGGTTTGGAAAGCTAAACCTACAACGTTTAAATTGTTTTAAAGCTTCAATGTCAATACATTTTTTTTAAAATGATACAAATTTCATATTCATTATTCTTACAGTATGATTTTAAAGCTTGATAATACATTTTTCTATTTTTAAACCGTTCTTTAACTTCTTGTATATCAAATACTCGGTCAATGTGTTTTCTGTAATGTCTTATTTTTATACTATATTGGTTTTCTGCTAGTAGAGTAAAAACATTATTTTGCATTAGTTTAATAACTTGTAATTGAAGTTCTGCTTTTTCCAGTCCTTCTTCAGGAATGTCTTTATCTCTCATAAAATGTTCTTCTTCATCCATCAAATACCAGCAATCAAAACATGTTACTCTAATATAGCCACCTATAAGATTACAAACATTAACAGGTAAAATATTAGCTAGTGCCACGACAGACTTACATTTTTTATTTTTACAAGGACAATTATCATAATTAAACAGTGTCATTTTTTTCTCTTACTATATTATATCAATTTTTCTTTAAGTAGTTTTTTTTATTTTATGTTAAGGGGTGGGGGTTTATATTGAAAAAATATTTTCTAACAATTTAATATAATGGCGAGATTAACAAAAGACCAAATAATCAGCAACATCTATTACGACTTAGACGAGGGCTTCGGAAGCACACAAGCGACACACAAGAAGGCAAAGGAAGAAGACCCAACAATAACAATAGACGATGTAAAGTCTTTCTTAAAGAAACAACCAAATAAACAAATCAAACATTATAGAGCTACTAATTCCTATACCGCTCCATTCGCACGATATGAATATCAAATAGACATAATGCATATGTCGCCTTTAGCAAAAGACAAGATCGTTCCACAGTATGCTTTAGTCGTGATTGACATCTTCAGTAAATTAGCAGATGTAATACTGATGGAGGAAAGAGACGGAGAGCACGTTTTGAAGGCGTTGAGAACAAGCTTTAAAAAGATGGGTTATCCGATGTCCGTGTATTCTGATGACGACGGAGCGTTTGCAACTAAAAATCAAGTTCAGGATTTCTTCAACAGTGAAGGAATAAACCACATCGTCACGAAGACCCACGCAAATGTGGCCGAGCGTTTTATTAGAACGATGAAAAACAAAATTCACGATAGAGTTAGGTTTAACAACATGAAATGGACCGACGCCCTAACGCAAGCATTGAAACAGTATAACAGCACATCTCACTCATCAACAAGGATGACACCGTCTGAAGCACACAAGGACGACAATGAAATAAATGTAAAGGTCAATCTTAAACTACGAGAAAAAAACAAAAGAAAGTATCCCAGAATAGTGGAGAACGACAAGGTAAAAGTGTTTCAAAAGAAAAGGGGTAATTACACCGACAGAAAGGAGTATAACTCTAAATGGTCTAATAAAATATTCAATATCGATAAAATTGAATATGATATTATGGGTAATAAAACTTACAAAGTAGCAGGAATAAACAAACCGCTTTTGAGACACGAAATTTTGTTGGTTAATGATTAAACGTATTTCTTGGTGTCTTCTTTATACTTGACTTGATAGTAATCCAGACTTGATTGTTTAGGTTCTTTTATGATTTTTTCATTCAGTTTTTTAACATAAATGTTTCGTTTATTTTTGTATTCGCTACTGTCTCTATCTACTTCTTTTGCTTGGTAATTGTTATTGTTATTATATGTAGGTTTAATATTCATGCTCTTTAAGATTTTCAGTATGTTTTCATTTTGCTCCAACACTTTTTCTAATCTTGGAAACAACAACTCTAAACTACTGTCAATGTTCGCTAAATGTTCCTCCATATATACTAAATTATAAAACTAAACTTTTAAAACTAAATGTTGCAATTATGTTAAATCTACTCTTTAAATACTAATTTTTCATTATTTGTTTAACAGTTTCCTGAGTTTCCTTATCACCATTATCTGATGAGTTTATATTTTGTTGTTCTTTCTGTTTGTGGTATTTTTCCCTGCTTTTCCTGTTGATTTCTTCTCTATGTTCTTCTTTATATATTCTTGCTCTTTCTTTATATTTTTCAGCATTTCTTAAATATTCAAGTCTTTTTCCCGCCTTTATCTGTTCTTGGTATTTTTCACGGTACGCTTTGTTATCCCTTGCCTTTTGTTGTTTGAAATATTCGGGGTTGTCCTGTTTAAACTCTTGTTCAGTTCTTCCCGGCACTTTAATGTTTAGTGTTGGTTTCCACTCTCGTATTATTTCGCCTTCTCTTTTTTGTAACCTACTTTTGTTCTCACAGGGGCATTCTTCAATTAATTCAATGTAGCAGTTTTCATATCCGTGTTTTATCATAAATGGATAGATTAATGTATTTTGTCGGTTTTGTTTCTTCATATTGCCTCTATGCTGTGCCATTCTTTGACTTAAACTTTGACAGGTGCTTCCAATGTAATAATCTTCGGTTATATTATTTCTAATACAATATATTTTACCGGTTTTATTATTTTTTAGTATTTTTCACTTTGACACTATCCATATTGTTATATATTGTTTTTTATTGTTTAAGTAGTTTTCATTATTTGTTTAACAGTTTCCTGTGTTTCGTTTTCTCCATTATCGGATGGAGTAGCGTTCCGACCCCATTTAAATGTAATATTATGAACATCTGTTTCTAAGTTTATACTGTCTTTAGTTTTATCAATATTCATTTTCTTATCATTTCTACTTATTTTGAAACTTGTCGGAATACACGAACATTTACAGTTTCCTTTCTTTTGTATTTCTAATTCATTTTTCATTTCTAAGATTTTTTTACACATTGGACAAGCAAACTCAATAACTGATGTTTCTTTAACAATTTCTTCTTTTTCTTCATCAGTTGAAGAAACAACTGATTCTGTCTTATTCTTTTTCTTTCTCCCCATCTATATTAATATTTATATTTTTAATATATTGTATCACAAACTTAATTAATTCTAAAACAAAATAGCATACTTTCTTAAATCTATTATCAGTTAGTATTACTTGTTCTATATTTTCTACTTTATCTATTATATCAATATAATCCGAATAACTTCTATTCATATAAAATAATAAATATAAAATATTTTCTAAATAACTTTAATATTATTTTATTATGTCTGATGTTCCAATAATAAAACCAATAAATATAACTGATTACGATTTCAAACAATCTAAATATGAACATGTGCCAAAACTACCTTTTCGCTCAATTGTTGTTGCTTCATCAACGGGTGGCAAAACAGTTTTAATTCAAAACCTTATCCTAAATGTTTATAGGGACTGCTTCGCCCGTATATTCATTTTTAGCCCGTCGGTTCATAATGACCCTACCTTCGTTGAAGTCAAGAAATATCAAAAAGATAATATGAAGGTTGATGATGAAAAAGAAAAGTTATATTATGACACCTACCAACCTGAAGAACTGGAAGAAATAATTAACACACAAAGAAAGATAATTCATTATATGAAAGAACAGAAGATGAAGAAACTACATTCAATTTTAATCATTGTTGATGATTTTGCAGACGACCCTAAATTTGTTAGATATAGTAAGTTACTTCATGGACTGGCAACGAGAGGCAGACACGACGCCATTAGTTTTTGTTTAAGTGTTCAAAAATATCGTGTCCTTGCTCCAATCATTAGGTTGAATTCTAGTTCGTTGTATATCTTCAAGTTAAAGAATGTATCAGAGTTAATGTCATTCATTGAGGAAAACTCCGCCATCGTTGATAAAGAGCAACTGTTAAATATGTATCATAAAGCGGTAGATGATAAGCCCTACTCCTTCTTTTATGTTAATATGAATTCCAAAGATGTTAATAATATGTTTTATGTTAGATTTGAGAAAGCTTTTAAAATAAAATAAATCTATTATATATTATAGAATGTTAAAAATGTTTCAAGAAAGAATATATGAAGAACCAGTAAGGTTTTTCGGTAGCGATATACCAAAACAGATTCAGGAATACCGAAAGCAAAGACTACAACAATTAGTAGAGTGTGAATGTGGTGAAACTTTTTTAATGAAGGATGCTACTAACCATATTGAAAGTGATTGTCATATTACTTTTAAGGAAGAAGAAAGAATGAGGAAAGAATTAGAAGAACATATTCGTATAGAAAATGATACTGATAGTGATAGCGATAATTATAGTGATGGTGGTTCAACAAGAGTGCCAGATGATTAAAAAATAACTAAATATGTTAGATTTGAAAAAGCATTTAAAATAAAATAAATATTCAAATATATTATGATATTTTATGATTTACCAATAGAAATTAAAAACCTTGTATTATCTTATAATTTAGGCGATGTTAGATTATTAAAAATAAAAAATAATAATATTATTAAAAATTATATTAGTAAATTTAAACCAGTGTATAAGTCTTACAAATTAAATAATTCACAGTATTTTGAAATTGATAATATCATTATGAAAAATATTATCAAAAACGGCATATCATATATTTTTAACTTAAGTGAGTTAGATAAATTACATCAAAAACATAAACCATTAAAATTATTAATTGAATATGATATATTTGTTACATCTACCTCATTTACTTTTTTTAATCATGTTCGTAATCGTACTTTAACATCAAATAATTTATTTGATATTTATTATTTTCTTAATAAAGACCTTTATAAAACTAATTTAGTGTATAGGGACAATGTGGCTAATTTTATTTCATTACAAGTGAAAAAAATAACTATTAAAGTCATCAATTAAGAAAGACAAAGTTTTATTAGTAAATTTATTCATATTTTTTAATTAATAATGTTAATGAATCATATTAATATTATTAATTTAAATCAATGAAGCGTTGCATAAATTCAACGCAGGTAATTTATATAATAGTTTGTCCGATTTTTGATTTTCTAACTTTTCTATTCTCGTTACACATTCTTGAATAGATTTTATTATTAAAGTATCCGCTCTCGTTTTTTCATCTACTCTTAAATTCTTAATGTCTTCCATACTGTTATTTTCTTCGTTTTTGCTTTGACCAATACCCATTATATATTATTATTTAGATTTTTCTTTTTTCAATTCCTTAACTTCTTTTTCAAGTTTATCTATTTTATCATTTAATTCTAATACTGCTTTATGAACCAACACGGGTAAAACTAAATAATTCAATCCTAAATACTCTTTATCTTTACATACAATATTTTCAAACTCTTTAGGAATTGCTTTTAATACTTCATCTGCGATATATCCTATATGAGTTTTACCCCCGTCATTTCTATCGTGTCTCTTAAACTTCTTTGGCTTAAATTTCTTAATAATATTCATACAGTTAGATTTGACATTGTCTATGTCATATTTCAACCGCGAATCAGATGAATCAACAAACGTTCCATTAATGGTTACTGTCGTTGCTGTTAAGTCTATATTAGTTCCTGTTGATGGTTCAAGTGTATTACATAACAATTTCTTCGTTCCTGCAACTGTTACATTTTCATTGAATGTTGATGAGGCATTATTTGTAAAACTTCCAGTATTTACTGTTGTTCCAAATGTCTTATCAATAGATAATAAAACTGAAGGTGTAGTTGAACTATCTGAAACTCTGAACGCCGTGTTTGACGTTCTGAATATTACATCAATTGTGGATAAATTAGTTCCATCATAATAAGTTGATATTTCACTCGTACCAAGCTTTATGTCTGTGCCAGTAGTCATGGAAATATCATTTAGAAATGAAACTGTTGTTAAATCAAATGATTGTATTGTATTAGTTGCTAAATATGCATTTTGAACTGCTAAGTTAGTATCAACGGTTATTAATGTTCCTCCGTTAGGTGCTAAATGATTGCTTCTTAATGCTCCATTAGTTTTAACATAAACATCATCAGCAAATAAATTACCCATAACATCAACAGTAGCAGTATTAAAAGTCCATCCACTGGTAATATTAACTGCCCCGACTATGTTAGACTGAACAGCGGGGTCTCCACAAATAAATCTAATTGAAGAATTAGCATCACTATTCCTCATATCAAAAGATGAAAAAGCACTAACATATCTATATAATTCACAGTTTGTATCAATTGTTAATTTACCATCAGTATCAATATTAACATTATCACAATTAACATCAGCATTCGTATAAATATTACCTAACACATCTATAGGTTTACTAAAAATTGTTTTTCCTACAAGCCCATCAGCCATAAAATATTGGTTAGAAGCATTAGTTATATCTCCTACACTACACGCTACAAAATTAGGATGATGTATATAAAAACCTTCTATTGCATCTGGTGTATATGTTTCTAAATATGGTTCTAATCCATTTATTGAAGTATTGATATTATCTATTTTTGTTTTAATATCTGTTGAAAAATCATTATTTGTAAATAAATTTCCTTTCATATAAACACCTCCTTCGAAATATGATGTTCCGTGTGCTTGAGCAAAATTGTACGAAGTATGAACATTACCGTTAATCGTAATTCTTGAAGCATTATTAGGTCTTCCAATAATAACATCTCCTGTATTCCATCCTAGCCATAATCGATAAGGAGTAGCCCCTTGTAACCCTTGGTAAGAGTCCAACTGACAACCTCTTTTAAATTCCAGTCGTTGGTTACTAACTGCGTCCTGGATTCTAAATATTGGATTAGTATTATCCGTTAAACTAAGTATTAATGGAGAGTTTACTGTTTGTGCAGTTGTATTAACTTTGTCTAATTTTTGACTTATTGATACATCCTGTGCGCTATCATTTGTAATTATTGTATTTATCGTATTTGTATTACCACTTATTAATCCTGCTAAATTATCTGACTGTAAAACATATCTAGCATCAGAACCCGCTATATCTAAAATAGACGAACACGAAAATAAACCAGATACTTGTAAATTAGATAATATTGTAGTATTATGATTTAATATTATTTTATCATTTTGAAAAGTTGAAGAGTTATTAATTTCTACATCTCCAAAACCTCTTTGATTTAAAAACATAGTTGCTCCACTTGAATTTCCATAAACATAACTATCAAAATAATTATTATACATTTCAAAGAAATTATTATAATTTCCAAATTCTGCTATTTTGAAAGTTGCAGTAGTTGTTATATTATGTATTAATGTATTATTTAATATTGATGTATTTAACTTATTTGATAATAAATTATTAGTTGTTATTTTATTATAATAATCTGCTTCATTAAGTGAACCTCCATTCTGTAAATCTGATATTGCTGAAATATGTGAATTTACTGTACTATTTAATCCTGTTATTAAATTTGTATTAGCAGAAATATTATTAAAATTAGATGTTATAGTAGAATTCAAATTATTTATTAAATGTGTATTAGATGAAATACGAAAAATAGATGAAATACTATTAAAATTTGTATTTGAAGTTATTGTCAGATTACCTATTTAAAATGTATTTGAACTAATATTATTTGATAATACATTAACTTCCGTCTTATTGTATGATTGATTTATATCGTAAAAATTAGCGTCAATCTGTGCTTTTGTGTAAGTATCTACTTGGTCTGCTTTGTTGTTGAGTAAATCAATTATATCTGATTGATTAGCGTATATGTTTCTAATGTTTGTTACCCCGCTTGTAGAATTGATTTCACTAATTGTGTGCGCTACAACATTCTCAAAGTTTGTTAAATTTATTGAAGGCATTATATATTAATAGTAGAAAATGATAATATTTATTTATTTTAATGTTATCATTTTTTACTTATTCTTAATCGAGTATCTGAACTCCGGCGTCTCTAATGGATAATATTTGTTCTGATACTAATGTTATATATATTGTATCTGGCATATTTGCTGTTACCATACTTCCAATAGGTTTCACACGAATTAAAAGTTGTTGCCCTGCTTTTGTGTTAATTCCAGTATATGAACTATCGGGAACCTTTTCGAAATCCATAGCAAAGATAAACTTATCAACACGATAAGCAGAATATTCAATCGATAAATGGTGTTGATGGAACAATGGTAAATTTAATGCTTTTCGTAAATAATAGAATGCTTGTGTTAATGAACGGCATGGATACTCAGGATATAGTTTTGACCCTAATTGAAGTTGAAATTCTAAATCAAGGTCGGAATTGTAGTATCCACTTTCTTGATAATTCAAATAATACATAGGATGATAGAAATTGTTGTATTCTTTCATAACGTGAGTATCGCCTACTGCGCTTTTACTGAAAGAGATGAACGCGGCAGCGAGTTTTGACACTGAACGAACAACAGTAGTGTTAATTGACGACGAACCATCGGGAACTTGATTAGATTGACAAATATAAGTATTATAAGTAATAGGTAATTCTTTCCCATCAAGTAGGTGTGCAACATATTTATTATGAAGGTCGTTGTCCAAGCTTACCAAATCAGTTTGAAGGAATGCGTTACTAATTGAGAACTGCTCATTTGTATGAAGGCTTGTGTCTGTGTTGCCACTCGCTGGAAACCTCGACCCACCCGCTGTAACAACACAATCGGTAAAATTTGAAACTAATTCAAGTTCTAAAACAAGAGGACACGCTTTTAACGGGATATACTTAAATTGATTGAATAAACCAAGCATCGGTTTAAATCCTACAACCATTTTTCTGTTAAAGCCTGGAATTGTGTAAGCGTCATATGCAGGACCAATATGACCCGATGCAGGAACTGCACGACGTGTGTTTAAATCATCATCATATCTATAACCAAAACTCTGGGCGTCTTCATTGTCTCTTGCTCCTTTTGACATCATGCAACTCATCATGTGATGATTTCGGTTGTAATAATCAATGTCTTCAACAAGTTGATTACCAGCAATTAGTCTTGCTCTTCTAAAAAAGGAATAAGCAGGAGACAGAGGACGTAAGCGTTTATTGTCTGACGGGTCAGTGTTTTCAACAGTGAAATAAACCATTACACTCTGCGGGTCAAGCCAAGTATTATCTTCAGCATTTAAAGCTATTTTCAACACACGTTGACCAGATGAAGGGGTGTAGATATTACTCCCAGAAGGGAAAAACGAGACTGAACGACGGTCGTTGATATAACTTGCACCTTTATTTAACTTGAATGAGAGGTTGTCAATTAGAATATCTTCAGCACTAAAAGTTTCCATTGCTATATATAATTTAATTTAGAAATAATTTAAACTAAACTAAATTGATAAATTTATACATTTATTAATTTCTAAAACATAATTAACAATTATGTTTTACAAATTGATGAAATTTTAATTTCATTAATTTCTAAAAAATATATTTTTTACAAATTGATGAAATTGTAATTTCATTAATTTCTAAATCATAATTAAGAATTATGATTTACAAATTGATGAAATTGTAATTTCATTAATTTCTAAAACATATTTTATATATGTTTTACAAATTGAATAATTTAGTGTAATCCTTTTGATTAGAGTTATTATTTTTAAATATTTTCATTTTCTTTTTCTTAATCTTATCTTCAACTGGATTATTCCCTTTTTCTTTCTCCATTACTAATTCTCTAGTTTCTTCATACGTACTTTTCTTATACTTTTTATTTTCATTCTTAATCATATCATCCGTTGTTTCATTGTCATATTTCTTATGTTGTATCATAACAATAATATGAAAATAGTTTTGCGTTTTTTCTTTTTACTATTTCATCAAGGTCTGATTGAGTATGATTACAATTGTTAGTGTTGTCATTGATGAGGACATAACCATTTATATATTTTGGTACAATCATATTCTAAATTGAAGTAATCCAGTTATACTCAATATAGTCAGGTCTAACTCTGACACTCCTAATAATGAAACACCCACACTGACATTTTACATGTGTTCGTTTATTATCTCTATTTAAATCCCTTAATCTTTCTACAAGTGTTAATGGTTTAAAGTTTGTTTCACTTTCTGTCAAGTTTTCTTTTAACTGATTATACATATATAATATTATATAGCTATATATTTAAGTACTTATTTAACTATATTATCTCCTTTACCGGTTCATTGCTTCTTGAAACATCTTTACCTTGGTCTCCATATCCAGTTATGTAATCGTGGTTAGTAAATGGATTTAATGAACCAGTATAAACAGTTATAGCGCCACGGTCAGCAATACTGACAGGGTCTAAGATACTTCTAAAATTAATGTAATCATCGGTAATTTTAGACCTTCGTGATATAAACGGCGCTCCATAAGTGGTTAAAGTTAATTCTCTTTCAGGGTAATCTTTTGTTATCTGTGCCCCTACACTTGAACCGAGACTATGTGTTATAAGATGTTTAACTTCATTGTTTTCATCCAATGCTGTTGATGTGTCTTTATATCGTTGTGAATATTTAGTCATTTTAAAGGGAAGTCCTACATCTGCCAGAATGTCATTAACAGCACCTCCAAACGTTCCTTTTCCAAATGTTCCGCTTACATACATTTTATCACCATCAATATAAAAACCTTTACCATTGCTATATGCTCTACTCAACCCTTGTGCATCAGTTAAATTTGAATTAGGATAATAACTATTTAATATTTTGTCAGTTTGTTTCATAACATTAGTTATTTTAGTTGTTTTCTTATAAGGTTGATAATGTTTAATTTTCCCATGCTTCATTTCATAAATTAACTTTTTATTATTAATCATATAATTAAAGTTATAAATTAATTTCTAAATTAATTAATAATGCTCACATATAAGAAGGTCTATATTGACAGCGCTCATAGAATTAGCGGTACATCATCAAATTTCAAAGTTGAATTGCCGGAAACATTACAAACAGACAACGGGGTTCATTGCTACATTCACGAAGTAACATTACCTAACTCGTGGTATTCAATACAGTCAGGATTAAATAATATATTATACTTTTATTCTTCTCCACTAGTTCCAGATGAAGATAACACAAATGTCCATTATTTAGCGTTACAATTGGACGAAGGAGTATATACTGGCACAGAACTAGCGACAGAATTAAAGTCAAAAATAAATGGTGTTGTAGATAATACTAATTTCTCAAATACTTATGAAGTTACTTACAGTGTGAAAACTAATAAAATAACAATTTATTCAAACTATGCCGATAGAAAGTTCGCTGTGTTAACTGATGAACAAATGAAACTAACATATGCAGATTATATATGGAATGGAACTTTTATGCTAATAACTTGCAATCTGTTAATGAAGTTTTAGGAAATTATCAAATGGTAGTTTATCAATATAATAATCCTTATGTTTCTAGTTTCGTTAATCTTCAACCCATTAGAAATATTTATATTCATTCTTCTCAATTGTCTAATTATAATCAAGTAAATTTAAGAACCGGTGATAGCACAGTTGTTAAGAAAGTACCAGTCACAGCACCACACGCGGGAATTGTCTTTGATTCGGAATTAAACCCTCTGGATTACTTGGATGTATCAAATAGAAGCTTTAAACAATTAGATTTTTGGATTAGTAATTCATTAGGAAATGAAATTAATTTAAATGGGGTAAATGTATCCCTGTCATTATTGTTTGTGAAAAGCGATATTATTTAAATATATTCTTTAATTTTTCCATATAGAAAATATATAGAATATATTATATGTCAAGTATTGAGGTAGTAGATGTTAGTAATGAAACTAAAACAGAAGAAGCACCTGTTAATAATGAAGTCGTTGAACAAAATGAAACAGTTAATGAAGAACCAACGCCAGAAGAAGTTAAACCTGAAGAAGTCATTCCTGAACCAAAAGCGAAAGCAAAAGCATTACCAAGAACTAAAAAAGAAGTTGAATTAGTAGAATGTGAACAATGCTCTAAAAAGATGACATTGAAAAGTTTGAGACACTCACATCCTAAAAATTGTAAAGGGGCAAAAACCGAGATGCTCCCAGTCAATCCACAAAAGAATATTAGAAAGATAAAACCAGAAGTAAAAGAAGAAATTAAGAATGAGATTAAACAAGAAGTGATTAAAGAAACTATTAAGAAACCCACGGCAACAGAACTATTAAGCCAACATTATGAAGAACTTAAACAAAAGAAAAAACAAGATAAACAAGAAAAAATAAACAAATTATCTTCATCAATGTTTTAAATAATAATCTAATTATAATATATATTAATCATGCTTATGAGAAGTCATAGAAATGTAGAATTTAAAAGGGCGCCACAAGTAGAACGTCATTATAATGTTTCAGATTTATGGGGAGTTGCTTCAAGAATGAATTATTTTAAGCAGTTGAAGGAAACGCTGGAAGCGAGACAATCACAGGGAGCATTAATAAAGTATAGAAATGATTTAGCTGAAAGCAACAGAACCGAAAGTTACAGAAAGGAATTAGACAGAATAAGAAACATATTAGACAACACACGGTCACCAGATGGAATACAAACGAAGGAACAACTAACTGTAAGAAAGAAGCATTTAGAAGAAATGATTAAGAATATCTCTGATTAATTTATTTTTCTAAATAATTAATATACTATGATTAAATCAATTAGTAGATTGAATACAGTAGGACCGGTAAAAGTAGGTTCATTGAAATCACAATTACATTTGAGACCTTCTTATGATGAATTGTTAAAAGAAACGTTGGTAGGAGATGAGAACCGTCCATCAATTGAAAATGTGATAGACAGAAAAGCGACAAGATACAGATTAAACCAATACGGTAGTCAGTTTGATAATAAGGACGTCTTAGACATTCAAAAGAAACAAGAACTAGACCGGAGAGGAGAAGTTATGAAAGGAGCAATGTCGGACGATGGTAGTGTAAGAGCTAAACTTAATGATGAATTGAAACTTGCTGACACACTGAAACAACACCAGTCTTTCATTCAAGAAGGATTGGCGGAAACAAACAAACAGAAAGAAGAACTCGCTGAACGAATGAGACGTTGGAGAGAACAACACGAAGAAATGGCAAGTGCTGTATCAAAGAGTTCATATCCTGCCGGTGTAGAAGTTCATTCAATGGTGTCCGCTGATGAAATGCCAGAATTAGAACCATTAGAGGAAGGCGAAGAAGAAGATGAACGAGAAGACGACCCAGTTGTTGAAGTAGAATCAAAAGCAGAAGACGCTTATGGTTACAACGAGTTTAAGAAAAGAGCGTCTGAACTAACACCCGCTTATCTTGCAAGCAGACCAGAAGAGATGAAAACAGTCATGGACAAACTGAAAGGATTTAGAAAGATTAAAGACAGTGTTCATGAAGAATTCACTGAGTTATATAATGCTTTAATTAATAGCGATGGTGATTTTATCAAGAAGGAACACAGATTGAAATTAGTAAGGTTTTACAATGATAAAGTGTATTACTCAGTTTTCCACCCACGACCTAAGGAAAAAGAAGATAGTCCAACCGTGATGGATGGTTCAGTTAAAGAAATACCAGCGGAAGTTTAATAAAATATATAATATTTAATATGACTGATAAATATTATGGATTACGCCGACGCCCTACTTTTGAAGAAATGCTAAAGGAAGCGATGACGCACAGATTAAAAATTGAAATCATCCCCGAAAGACAGGTAATTGACTTGTCAATCAACAATATAGATTTTGACGATTTTGACCTTTCAAAATACGATAGGAGACTACGGTTGAATGCTAGGGTTCAAACTGATGAACAAGTTCTTCAACACGAATTGTTCCCTGATATGTTTGATGAAGTAGCGCCAACATCACAGTTTTATGAAAACAACGAGGCAGACGCACAAACAACACGATATATAGCAAAAGATTTTACTGATGAAATTTATAGTAATGCAACTTCAGGACCAAAAGATGAACCAAAAGATGAACCAAAAGATGAACCAAAAGATGAACCAAAAGATGAACCAAAAGATGAAAAGCAGGAAGATTTACAAAGTCTTCATTTAACATCATCATCGTCATCAGCATCAACCGAAAAAGATAAGAAAGAGGAAAGCCGAGAAATAAAATCGTTAAGAAACATATTTTTAGGTGGAGAAGACAAGAGCGTATTTGAACTATTCAAATGTGACAAGAAGACATCCACACCATCAGAACAATCAAGGGAACAGGAAGAAGAACAACCGAGGGCATCATTCTGGTCAAGACGACAGGTAGAAGCAAGAAGCAGAAGCCACTCACCAGAAGAAAGAGCAAGAGGTAATCAAATGAACAGAAGACAATTAGAAACAAGAAGCAGGAGCAACTCACCCCAAGAAATAGCTAGAGGTAGTGAATGGACGAGGGAACAAATGGAAACAAGAAGCAGGAGTAGAAGCCCAGAAAGCACAAATACAAAAAGTAGCCGAGGCAAGAAGAAAAAATAAAAACTACTTAAAGACAAAACGCCCTAATATAGTAAAATGACAGGAATTTTTATTAACGGTAATAGTAAACAGAGAATAACGAATGACGAATTTGATATGATGGTTGAACTGATGAAAGCAGAAAACGACTTAGTCTTACAGATGATAAGCGAACAGAACCAGACTTCGAGCGATGACAGTGAGCAACCCGTGAGGTGGAGGGACGACCAGAAGAACTACCACCAGAATTACTACAACAATAACCTAAAACAGTCTTACACTTGCGAGGACTGCGGAAGGACGATATCAAGCAAATCAAATTTATCTAAACACAAGAAATCTAAAATTTGTTCGCAAGCTTCGCGACAATGCACATTATGAAAAAAATAATAATCATTCATCTTATTAAAAACACTTAATGAGATTAATGCGTTCATTCTAAACCCGAAACCCGTTTTCTCCAACAGTCAACCCCAGCCCGAAAAACTACTTAAAGAGAAAATACCTTATATTATATAGAGTATAGTATTATGGTTACCATGTCAGAAAATAAAATCATAGATTTCATTTTAAACAGCCAACAAGGCGAACTAATACAAAAAGAAGGGAGGCAAACACAAAAACTCAAAATAGGTGATAAGACCTACAGATATGATAAGAACAAACCAGTTTCAAACGTATTGAACACGAAACTAAAGGAAGTGGCAAGGAGTGACGGATATAGAAAGCATGGCCTTTTAATGAAAGGTGCTAATTATCTAAAACTAACGAGAGGCAGACCCTTACAGGATTATGTCAAGCGATTCAAGTCCAAAATCACAGACGAGCAACAAGCGTTCAAGGGATACGCCAACACCTACTCGGTAAGTGATATAAGATTAAAGGGGTTGAAAGGTTTATCCTACTTAAAATACCAGAAGCAACGACTGACCGAATTCCTGAACAGAAACCCGAACTTGAAAATAATCGTGGAAACTGATTTATCATTCAAAAATCCCGACAATGAACTTATTCAAAGGAGGTTAAGAAGCAGAAGATACAATATTCATAATACCGATGAGTTGAACAACGTCTTAAACAACATTGGACATGACATTGAGACACAAATTGAAGTAGTCGAAGAAGTTCAGTCGAGTTTGGTTCTTATCCAAGTTGAAAAGTTAGTCATCAGTTATGATAGGTACAATCCTACCCGTGGTTCATCCTTTATTGCATTGCCCGACTGGGTGGCAAACAAAAAGGCTTGTATTAACATTAAAAATGAGGACGACTTATGTTTTAAATATTCCGTTCAATGTGGATTTTATGAGTTATTCAAAAAAGACCATCCCTGCGAGATGTATCATTATAAGAAATATGTAGATGACAAATTTATCAAATGGGATAATATTGACTTTCCAGTAGGTAATGATGAGATTGAACTATTTGAAGAACAGAACAAACACATATCGGTCAATGTTTATTACATAAACCCCGATACGAATAGTAAAACTATTTTATTATACAAAAGAAGCAACAACCCACAAGCACAACACAAAATCGATTTGATTAAATTGACTGATGAAGTTAAATCGCATTACGCTTATATCAAAAATTATGATAAGTTAATGAGTAGTCAGACTAACAAGATGAAGGCGAAGAAGTATCACTGTAGAACCTGCTCACATGGTTTCAAGACCGAAGAACTTTTAAAGAAACACGAAGAACAGGGATGTCTAGCAGTTGAGGGTCAAAAAATAGAAATGCCAGAAGCAGGTGAAACAATAGCATTCAAAAACCATTTCAAGAAACTTAAAGCTCCATTCGTAATCTATGCCGACTTTGAATGTTTAACTGTGCCAATTGATGTTAAAAGCAAATCGGCAAAAGCTAAAACTACATCATATCAAAATCATCGTCCGTGTGGTTTTATGATTAATGTAGTCAATGCTATAACCGGAAGTAGTGAGCCTTACTTATACAGAGGTGAAGATTGTATGGATAAGTTTGTTGAAAAAATCAATGAAGTCAGAGAAGATATTATTAGTAGGATGAAGGAAGTAAAAGAGATAATCATGACTGAAAAGGACAAGGAAGATTTTGAAAATGCTACTACTTGCTTTATCTGTGGAAATGATTTTAAACCTGAGGACAAGAAGGTTCGAGACCATTGTCACTTTACTGGAGCTTACAGAGGATGCGCCCACGATGATTGTAATCTTGGTTTTAGTATGAGATATTATAAAATCCCTGTGTTTCTTCATAACCTTAAAAACTACGATGCCCACTTAATCATCAACAAGGCTCACGAACTGAACAAGAATTCTAAAATAGAATGTATCGCTCAGAACAGCGAAAAGTTTATAACCTTTGGTTTTAAAAATCTTTGTTTCAAGGACAGTTTCAGTTTCTTATCGTCTTCGTTGGATAAGTTGGTCAGGTTGAGTAAATATGAGGATGATAAAAAGCGTGAGAATTGGAAGAACAATTTCAGATACAGCGTTAGAAACCCGTATGTTAAAACCGATGAAGATTTGGATTTATTGACTGATAAGGGTATTTATCCCTATGACTACTTTGATGATTTTGAAAGATTTAAGGAAAGGGCTTTACCACCGAAAGAAGCGTTTTACAGTAAATTGAGTGAAGAACATGTAAGTGATAAAGATTATGAAAGGGCACTGAAAGTATGGAAGCACTTCGGGATTAGAACACTCGGGCAGTATCACGACTTGTATTTAAGAACTGATGTTTTACTACTGACCGATGTATTTGAAAACTTTAGAGACTTGTGTATGGAATACTACGGTTTAGACCCCGCTCATTATTACACATTGCCAAATTTCGCATGGGACGCGATGCTTCTAAAAACTGGTGTTGAAATAGAACAATTGCATGACCAAGAAATGTTTGAGATGGTTGAAAAGGGAATGAGAGGTGGTATGTGTCAGGTTAGTCATAAATTAGCGGTGGCAAATAATAAGTATATGGGGGAAGCATATGATGAGAACAAGCCATCAAATTATATTAGTTACTTGGATGCTAATAACTTGTATGGTTTGGCAATGTCCCAGAAGTTACCGCTAAAAAATATCAAGTGGGCAAAGAAAACTCCCATTGTTGAAAAATGGAATGAAAACGATGAGTTCGGTTATATTATGGAAGTTGATTTGGAATATCCCGAAACATTGCATGATTTCCACTCAGACTATCCACTAGCGCCTGAGATAAGGAATGTAAATGTGAATATGCTTTCCGATTATCAAAAGCAAGTCTTCAAAATATATTATGATGGTAAAAGTCCCAAGGACGAGAAAACAAGTAAGTTAATATTAAATCTAAAGGATAAAGAAAAATATGTGGTTCATATCAAGACTTTACAGTATTATTTGAAAATGGGAATGAAAATGGGTAAAGTCCATAGGATAATAAAATTTCAACAGAGGGCATGGTTGAAACCGTGGATTGACTTCAACACTGGTAAAAGGAAAGAAGCCAAAAGCGATTTTGAGAAAGATTTATTCAAATTAATGAATAATTCTGTGTATGGAAAAACTATGGAAGACAAACGAAATCATATGGACTTTGAATTAGTTGATAATGAAGTTAGATACGAAAAATGTGTTAATAATCCAACATTCAAAAATAGATTTATTATTAATGAAAACCTTGTAGGAGTTGAAAAAACTAAAGCGAAACTGAAACTGGACAAACCGATTTTCTTAGGAATGACAATCCTTGACATCAGTAAATTACATATGTATCAGTTCTACTATGATGTTCTTAAGAAGAAATACAATGAAAACATCAAACTGGTTTATACTGATACTGACAGTTATGTAATTCAAACATTCACTGAGGACATCTACAAGGACTTCAAAGAATTAAACCAATATATGGACTTTAGCGATTATCCACCTGAACACCCCTGCCATGACAAAACAAATAAGAAAAAACTCGGTTATTTCAAGGATGAGTGCAACGGTCAAACAATAACACAATTCATAGGGTTAAAGCCTAAATCGTATGCTTTTACAATACACGGTGAAGAAGAAGAACAAAAGAAATCAAAAGGTGTAGTGAAACACAAGGTGAAGAAAGAACTGACTTACCAAAACTACCACGAAGCATTATTTCAAAACAAAAAGCATGAAATAACATATAATTTTATTCGTAGTCGCAACCATCAATTATTTTCAATGTCTCAAGTCAAGCAATCACTCAGTAATTATGAAAATAAAAGGTTTTACATTGATGCTTTCAATTCACTGCCTTATGGACATTATAAACTGCGTTAAAGAAAAGATAACTAAGGTTATTAATGGATAGCAGTAAATATAAAAACGCAAAGATTTACAAAATAACAGATGTTGGTTATAATAAGTGCTACATCGGAAGCACCTGTGAAAGCTTGAGCCAAAGAATGGCAAGACATAGACAAAATTATAACAAGGCAGAACAATGGAATAATAAAACAAACTGTCGTTTGTTGTTTGATGAATATGGAATGGACAACTGTAAGATTGAATTATTAGAAGACTACCCATGTGAAAACAGAGAACAGTTAATGAAAAGAGAAGGTTATTACATTCAAAATAATGATTGTGTGAATAGATGTGTGGCAGGTAGAACAATTAATGAGTGGAAGGAAGACAATAAGGAACACTATCAAAATATGAGGAAGGAATACGCAGAAAACAACAAAGAACATATATGTAATAAAAGTAGGGAGCACTACCACCAAAACAAAGAAACAATATTGGAAAAACGAAAAGAACCTATTGAATGTGAATGTGGTGGTGTTTTCAGGAAATGTGATATAAGAAGACACGAGAGAACTGAAAAACATCAACGATATGTATGTGAAAATATTAATATCTAAATAGTTCTAATAATATATGCACTTATTAGAACTATTTAGTGGTACTTCTTCAGTTGGTAAAGTAGCAAAGTCGCTCGGTTATAATGTTATATCATTGGATTTGAAAAATGCTGATATTAATTGTGATATTCTTTAATGGGACGGGGGTTTTGCGACTGGCAGTCGGGGATTTTGCGACTGGCAGTCGGGGGTTTTGCGACTGGCAGTCGGGGATTTTGCGACTGGCAGTCGGGGGTTTTGCGACTGGCAGTCGGGGGTTTTGCGACTGGCAGTCGGGGGTTTTGCGACTGGCAGTCGGGGATTTTGCGACTGGCAGTCGGGGATTTTGCGACTGGCAGTCGGGGATTTTGCGACTGGCAGTCGGGGATTTTGCGACTGGCAGTCGGGGATTTTGCGACTGGCAGTCGGGGATTTTGCGACTGGCAGTCGGGGGTTTTGCGACTGGCAGTCGGGGATTTTGCGACTGGCAGTCGGGGATTTTGCGACTGGCAGTCGGGGATTTTGCGACTAACCGAGACGAAACCTAACAAGAGTGCCAGACGAGGAAGAACAAGACCAAACAGGGAACAGAAGCCTCGCCTGAAACTGATGATGAGGAAAATGAATCCGTCGCCAGTATTTTCTATTCACTTGCTTTAAACGACCACGAGGCGGGGCTTAACTCTCCCTACTACCAAACCACGCATTCTAATTTGATTGTGTTTATTCATATTATGTAATTATAATATGATTAAACATTGTAATTCTTTATAACCTTTCATTATACTGTAATTTTAACCTATAACAAAATTTCAATGGAAAAAAAAACGATGTCAAAACAAATACACCACCAACACCCCAGAACTTGATAACTACTAAAAGGGCCAACTCTTTCAAATGAAAAAAATGTCGGCCCCCAGCCCAACAATGAACAAGGCGAGAAATTACCCAAATGATTACCTTAACGAAAACGATAAATAAGCCCCCTAAAAACCCTCTTTTAAAAACGAATAAGGGGGAACACAGATTTGAGATGAACATAAAAACCAGAACAGGCAACCCTCAACAGACCACCCCCCAGGCCCCCTGTTTTCTCCATTTTTTTTGGGGGGGGCTTGAGCGTCAATTTGATGATACAAGGCCCACACCGTGCAAATGGGTGAACTCATGTGAAAAGCGGAAAAAGAAGGGGTTTTTAACTTTTTTAACCGCTATTGGTGGTCTAAACATGAATCTGAAGAAGCAACCATTGTTCAAACAACCTCCCTTGAAAAGCACCGGGGCTTGGTTGTTTCATCAACATGTGCGGCCAACCCTCGCTGCATTAATTCTCCCTCAAACTCACCTTAAACGTGTTTAAAAACAAACTCTTCTTGCAGTGTGGGTACACGTGCCCAATTATATTCCCTCCTGAAACATCAACCCAAAAAGAAGCTCACTCACTCAGAGCAAACGTGTAAACCAGGGCCTCGCAGGATACATTTGAGTGATTAGAGGGTCGGTGGTTTTCGGATTCTCCTGCTGAAAACAATCTCCTTTTGGCTTACCTGTTTTCCCTTTTGGCTGCGAAAGGAACCTGACCATTCTTGAATCGGGCTTGAATTGCCTGCAGGTCACCCTCACGGCGCTGCACGCCTTGTTCCGCTGGGTCAACCAGGAGTGCAGGGAGGGAGTCGAGGAAATGGCGGGTGTGCTTCTTTAGAGCCTTCTCACGCTTGTTTAAAGAGAAGCCAACAAAACCAACATGTTGTGGGTCCTCCCAGTTTTGACACACACACACACACCCTCAGGCACCTAAATGGGTGTTCACAATCTGTTACCCCTGCTAAAAGTGAAGATTTGGCCTTGATTGGGGAGCCGGTTTTCAGGTACAGAAGTGGGAAGGTTCTTAGCTTGATCCTCCAAACGTATTGCGAGGAGCGGGGCGGCCTTTGCGTGAACTCCTCCAACGGAACCTCTCGCCGGCGTGCGGAGCTGCTGGTCTTGGACACGCAGCAGAGGCCCGAGCTGTGCCTTGGCTCTTTGGTCCAAGTTTTGGCAGAGCAATCAAAACTCGGTCAAATTAAGACTGCCAGCCAGAAATAGCAGCGGATCTCGGTGTTGATTCTTTCGCATTTTTGGGTAGACTGCTTCAATTCCAGGCTTTTGTGACTCCTTGAGTCCAAGTTGAGCGTGACCTAAGAGACCTCTTTTGGAGCCTTGAACCTGCTCGTCGGCTGCCCATGATAACCTTAGCTACTCAAGGGCAAGCCATCCACCGCTTGGCTGATTTTAGCCTTCAACCTGTAGCTAGTTTGCTTTTTCACACAAACCACCCGTTGTTTGAATTTTGCCTTTCAACTTCAACGTTTTGGTTTGAGAGCCACTCAACAGTAAGCCCTCCACTTTGTGAAGGTTCACCCTGAGCTTTCAACTTTTTTTCCTTTTTTTTGGGGGGGTATTTTTCCCCTAACAGCTGAAAGCTTTATAGGCTCCGGGGTGGTCCGGGGCGGCCCCGAGGTAAGGTTCCACGAGGGTTTGAGCAGGGTGCCACCAGCGTTCCACGAGGGTTGCACGAGGTTCCGCGGGGTGGTGTGAGCACTAAAAAGAGCGCATGCTGTTGGGGATATCATTTTTTTTCTTTTTTCAATAAACACAATACAAAAACAAGACACTAAAACCTTTTTCAACTATCCAAGCCACTGACCAACCGGTCCTCCTCTCTCCCCCCTGTACCTCCCCCCCTTTGGCCTGTGACTCGGTGCGTAGCGGCTTGGGGTTGCGAGGTCCCGCGCTGCGGTGCAGCGCTTGGCGCTGGACCACGGGGTGGAGCTCTTCCTGGGCCTCGAGGACGTGGACGCCATGGCGGACATGGCGCAGCGCCTCCAGGCCGTGAGGGGTTTGGGGATCTTGGTGGGTGAATTCACCACCCATATTGGGATGTTCACTGGGGCTACGGGCTTTTGACCCATGGCCATGTAGGTTCGTCGGTGTTTTTGATGGGGAAAAGGGAGCCTGGTTTTTCCCGTAGGTTTTGACCGGGGTTGCCGTCAAGGCAAGCCAAGTGGCCGGGGGAATTGCGAACAGCTCCCAAGACCCATGTCCGAAGAGCAGTTTTAGTAGCTGGTAACCGATTCTTGGGGGTTGTAGTAGCCTGTAGTACAGCCGGATGGACAGCCGGATGGAACCAAAAGTCGCTCGGGTGGCCACTGCTCAAGAGGATACCTGCTTTTTGTAGATGTTGTTCCTAGACTGTCTTCGCGAAGGAAACTGTCGCAACACCAAAGTCACTTCGAGCATTTCAGCGGTGAGAGTGTGGGCTCCCGAAAGAAGGAAGGGGCTGTCGCGAACATGGCTGTAAGACATGTTCAGAGTGGTGTTGTGGTTTTTGCATTTTTACCCATGGGCGTGCCATTTGCGAGGGTACCGCGTGCCATTTGCGAGGGTACCCATTTTGTGGTTTTCAAGGAAAGCCACAAGGACCGCCAAATCATGGAACTTGAGAGTTCGCAAAGGCAACGGCTCGCCGATTGCGGCCAGTTCGACGGTTGGTCCATCGCAGGGGTCGAATCCTGGTGTTCACGATTGAAAGCTAGCAGCAGGCACAATAAGCACAGTGCACGGTGCACTCCCTGGTGATTCTTGGCCCCTGTGAGGGGCGATTGAATTGGGAGCCTTGAAACCGGCCCCGACCACTCGGATTTTGTTGCCGCACGTGCTATGAAGGGCGGCCTAAACACCTGTACGCCGTCGTGGCTTGAGGCGCAACTGCTTGCAGATGTAGTGGTCGCCACGCCACCTGCCACAAGTGTCAGGATAGCCTCCGGTCTGTCCGACAGCACGCTTTCAGCCCGACAGTTCGCCCGGCCAGAGCCTTAGAGCTGCGGCCTTGTGGATTCGTGCCCGCCGTTTCCGGCGCAGTGGTGCCAGCTGCAACGCCTGGAACAGCAAAAACTGCCGTTTTCACCTTTGCGCCGCAGCTGCAGCTGTCTTCTGCCAGTCTTCCTGAAGAGGCCCCTCAAGCCTCAAGCTGGCAAGCATAGCTTGAGATCTCCCGCACAGGCGAACCGGTGCCCGCACTCCAGCTGTCGGTTGCAGTATGGCTCCCTGCGGCGCCTCGCAATGCGCAGCGCGAGCAATCTGTCACAAGGGCTTGGGCCAGCCACAAAGCTTGAAACTTGCTGCGCAGCAGGTCCAGTGCCCGCTTCACTTTCGGTTCTGGCTTCCTTGCAAGGAGCTTCTTCAAATTCATTGAGGGCACTGATGCGTGACTGACGCCTGTCTACGAGCTGAGCCGACAGCGCGGCAGGGCGCGTGCCTGTATGGCAGCTGCGCATGAGCCCAGCGAGGTATTGCCCCCAGTGTGGCCGCAGTGTCCAATTGTGGCTGTGCCAGTCTTTCCGATGTGATCCATCAACGCAAGGGTTTCATGGAGCAGCTCGCATGATTCAGTGAGCTAGGCAGTGAGCAGACCTTTACCTCATTCTGTCCCCACTTTGCGACGCCCAATCAGTCTGCCAGGTGCGCGCAAACTGAGCCGGCAGCGCCCGGCAAGCTATCTTCCCAGATGCGTGAACCTTTACGCGCCTTTACGCGCTGCAGCCAAGTTGACCGCATTTGGATGTTGAACGGCCCTTCCACCATCATTGTGGCTTGATGAATCACTGGTCGGGGTCTGCCCAGTCCCAGGATGCTGACCAATGGCAGGTCTCTGTTCATTCGCGGGGCAGTGATGTCAAGGTCCCAGCTCGACCTGCAATGCGTGACCCGGTCCGAGAAGTAACAAAACCAAAGCAACCTTTCAGCTCGAAGGTGGACGTCTCAGGCAAAGCCACAAAGTCAAAACCGCTCGCTGCGGGGCAAGAATGGAAGGTGCAAACTTCACAAGCTCCCCTTGCCACGGCTGTGTATTGGAAAAGAGGTCAGCTCAAGAGGCGGAGAGTAACAAGGATGCTTATTCAACTTGCTCTCTTACGGATGTATTCACATGTGACCAGGGGTTTGTGGGGCACCCTTGGTAAGGGCACTCTTGTCGCTGATCGATGTCAGCATACCCTTAGTGGTTGCATAGGCCTGTTTCCCCTGGTAGTGTTTTGGAAACAGATTGCCGGTGATGTCCATGTTTCTTCAAGGGACTCAGGTCAATCCCGCATGGGTGTGCCGTGGTTTGTAGGGTATATGCCCCTTTCTGAGTGGCAATTAAAGAGAAGCAGCACCGGTTTTTCCGGCCACTTGTAGCTGTTGATCTTTGACTAGGCCCCCCAGTAGTGCCCTTTTACCGTTTCTTTTTTTGGGGGAGGGTTCCCCTACTAAAATAGACTACAGAAAAAAACGGGTGCCCTTATTCTAACCTCTCTACTAAAAACCCAGTTGAGAAAAGCTGCTGCGGAAGGCTTTGCTGCTGGCCCCGGTTGCGGCCAGCGACGCCTTGCGCTGCGACTTCTGCTTCGGCCTCGCCGGCGCCCCGCGGCGCTTCCTGGCACCGGCGCTGGCGCTCGTCGCTGCGAAAGCGCCAGGCGCGGAGCTTTGAGTTGGCGTCAGCTTGCTCGTTCTTGGCGCTGGGTGGCTCCCAGCCATCCCCTGAGCCTTTTATCTTTTTAGTGTTTAGTGGCGGTTTCCATTTAACCCTCTACTGCTGTTGGGTTGGATCTTTAGAGATTCCCCTCATATTTCCTTTTAACCAGCAAAAAGTCGAACTGTTTGCTGGGGGATCTACAGCACTCAAGATTCCTGGGCTGTGCCGTTCTCATTCACAATTCGGCCAAAATGGGAAAATGGGAAGATGTCTCTGAGGAGAAGGGGTGAGAACGGGCATGGAATGAATAAACGCCTTTCAAGGATGGTTGAACTAGTGTAGCTCGTGGTCTAAAGGATAGCGGAGGAAAGGATAGTGTTTCAACATGACATGAGCGGTTTACATAGAGGCTTCAGACAGGAGACTTGTTTACATCACGCCCTTGCTTTGACCCCCCCAAAAAGCAGAACTCGGCACCGGCCCCTTTTGGGCTGGTAAGAACAGTTTTATGATTAGACAGTGTTGAAACAGTGGTTTGAACATAAAGATAACTGTTTGATCTCGTGTTAAGACAAGTTTTTAACGGTAGTGCTTTGAATTCATAGTGGCCGCACCACAAGATGTGGTGTGTGTGTGTGTGTGTGTGTGCGCGTAAGAACGGAGCATATTTATTCAACCAGGGCTTGGCCCCGGGTTCGCGCCAGGCCGAAGGTCGGTGGGGTACCTTCAGGCGGAGGACGCCGTGTCACGGGAGACCTGTTCCGCTGTGCGGAATCTGACGGCCGCATATGGCATGGACCTCATTTGGGCAGGCGACGGGTTGGCGTTGGTTGCGTCATTTGTCAAGCAGCCAGTCCCAAAATGGGTGGTTTCTCCTTGGTTTGCCTTGAGAACGACACCAGAAGCGTATATTCAAAATGAAGCTGGCAAATGTTGCTTGCAGCGGATTTAGATGGCACCTGAAAGGTTGCGTTTTCTCTGCTCAACGCATTCTCCCAGGCGGCTTCAGATGTGGTTGAACCAAACCCCGGCCCTCGCCCAATTTGAGTGGAAGGATGTGGTTTCAACCAGCAGCTCTCGGGGGGGCGTTCGGGGGGGCGTCTGGGAAACCTCCGGCCTTGGATCAATTCGGACGCTTGGATCGCTTCCGCGTATTTGAAGTGTCTGAGTTGCCCTTTGTGCGTTTCCATGTTGGCCTTGCGCGCTTTAAAGGCTTTGAAGAGGTTGTTCAATCAAGGTCAACCAAGAGTGGTTGAAACCATGGTTTTAGCCACTGATTGATCTATCCCTGGCAGGTGAGTCCAGCAACTTGACAAGTTCGGGCCTCCAAGCGGATGTGCTGATCTTGTGCACGCAGCAGTTCACGCTCCTTGACTCTCGTTGTGCTGACATGATGAACAAAGCAAGGCATGCAAGGGAAGCAAACGGCACGAAAGCCACATTGCGGGAAGAAGGCGGGGGAGAAGGCAAGATGAGAGACTTTTGGAAAGTGAAGAGGTGTTGGGTACTCGGGGCTTTTGGAGCTTTTGTTTTTTTGGGGGGGGACGCCAGCGGGAAGGCTGCAGCTATTGGGGGTCGTCGCCTGACGAGTGAGGCAGTGCTTGGACTTCATCCAGGCGGCGAGCGAGACATCGGCAACGGCAATCGTGGTATCCGGGCCCTGCGTGCCTTGACGAGACCTCAGGTGACCTCCTGAGCCAAAACATCAGGTTCTTGTGGTGACGCCAGTCTTGCGCTTTTCCAGCAAAAGCGCAAACCAAGCCTCTCTCCATTCTTGGAATTTCGGGGTGTTCGCCTGCCCCCCTGTCTTTTTTGGGAGAAGCCCTCGGGGCTTTTCCTGGCCCCCCACGTTTCGACTCGCTTCGAGTCTCGAGGTGTCCAGCGGCCTCCTCCAGCTCCCGCACGGCGGCTTCGTGCTGGGGGTCGCGCCCCGCGACCTCTGGGCGCCTCGGAGCCTTCGCCGTTCGGAGCCGAAATCTCTGCCACAGGATCGGCGCCTTTCACTCGGGGATCGACTCCTTATGTAAGGTTTTTGGACAACCATCAGTACAAGGGTTCCCATCAAGGAAAGTCATTCTGTCCACACCTTGCACCAGTTTTGACCATGGCGCGTTGGTTTTTTTGCACTTCGGAATCGATTTGTGGACACCCATCTTGGCCAAACCCACTCGGATCAGTCTCCGTGTGTTTCCCTCATTGAGTGGCTTCAATTAGCATCATGTCGGCCAGGTGCGCTTGAGTTTTCTGTGCTGCCGGGGATGTTTAAAGGGGACATAGTATGGCCCCCGAAGTCCAATTGGTTTGAACGAGGTGTTCCAACCCACCAAATCTGAACCGAGTGCTTCAGGGAGCAAGGTTTGGCCATTTGAGAGTGCTCGGGTTCTGAGGCAAGCTACACTCCCAACACGGTGGATGCAGGGTATCAGCTCGATGGGCAGGCCAGTGCCTTCTGGTTCGTTTGGGAGCGACGCACGACGCACCGACACGTCATCTCCTTTTGGGGAACAAGTAATCTTGACCGTGGCTATGGGTACGGGGAAGCAACAAAAGGGTGGTTTTCCTTTTGGGTCCCCTTGGAACCAACCTAAGGGGCCCAACCTACGGTGATCATTCGGGGGTACGGACCATGGGCCAGAAGGTTCCCGGCATAGCATTTCGGAGGGCTTTGCTTTGTTTGGTTTCCCTTCTTCTCGGAAAAGGGAAAAAAGAAGCAGCCTCCAGACTTGCTTAACTGGGTTGCAAGTGACCACCATCATTTGATGCCTTTCTTGGGTTGGTTTTGGTTAGCAGAAGCCAAGTGAAGCCGCCCATTTCCCGTTTTGGTCCGGCACGCTCAACAGATTGGGACCCACTCCTTTTGGTTGGCCTTAAGCAAAAAACAACCCTTGAAGCAGGGGGATCCCTTTTACAACACGTTTCAATGGCATGTGGTTCCCGTATTTTAATTCTCCACTTGGCTTTGGGCAGGCCACTTTAAGTTGGACATTACCCAAGGGACCTCTTTGGACCCTTGAAACTTATGCACCTTGGTTTTCCGGTGACAAGGTTGGTTGCCAAGAGTCGAGCAAGCCATCCGCTGTGATTTGGAACATGGAGGTCTCCAGCTGGTTCGCTGGTCGCTGGTCGTTCGCGAGGACTTCTCAGGGCTTTTGAAGCAGATCCCCGGATTGGAGGATTCCGAAGACCTGCAGCTGCAGGCGCTCGATGGTGGAAAGTTGGGGTTTTGGGGTTGCCAGCTTTTGAGATACACTTCCGAAATCCCCTTCATTGACAGGGACAAAGTGGTTGGGGGAATCAACATTTGGTATCGCAGAAAGGGTTATTTTTTTCCACAGCCATGTATCATTTACACTCTTATATTCGTGTTGGTAGAGCGCAAAGTGGCTGCTTATTTGGCGATCTGATTTTTCTATTGTTGGAAAACTCTTGGACTCCTTCCAACCCCTGGGCACCCGCGGAAACTCCAGACCACTCCGGACGGCACACATGGCTGGCAGGGAGGTTTTTCCAAAAGATACGATTGCACATTTGTCTGCCCGAAGCTTGGGGGGGGGGGGGGGCCTTCTAAGAGTTTTTCAGCGAAATGTGGCACGGCTCGTGGAGTTCAACTTGCAAGCTGCGATTTGCTTTGGTTCCGGTTTTTTGTGTCCAACTTCGGCACAGCTCGCAATCCGAGGCTCAGCCAGACATGTCACGCGTTTCCCATGTCCGACCCGGTTCGGGGGGGGGGGGAAAAGCATCAATTTCGCAGGCAGAGATGGCCGCGCTGGCCAGCGGCAGGCTTGGATGCGATAGGATCCTCCACTGAAACTTGGATCCTCTTGCGATCAGTTGGTTTTGTTTTGCTCTCTTCTTTTTTTAAGAGGAAATTCGGCTTTAAGGGATCCCCAGCTTTTCCATCGCCTCATGTCGATTCGGGTCCGATCCCTGGCAGCCCTGGCAGGTTGCTACTTCTACCCGCCAGTTTTTCCAGCTTTGAAGTTTCCAACATCTCAGGGAAATGAGAACCTGCCAGCTCTAGGGAAAAACAAGGTAGCCGGCTGTCTTGCAGCCCTTGCTTGTATGCAATTGACTGGTGGAACATTCTCTGCGTTTTGCAGTGTTTTCTGATTTGTCTTATTTTGGGGCTTCTGGAAAAAGGTGCATGCCGGAACTAAAACCCCGCCAACGTAAATCAGTGAGCGTGTGAAAGAAAACCGCCGTTTCCAGGCCACGAGCATGCACCAGCGAGCAAGCGACAAGCGTAGCTGATATACAAGTATCCAGAGTAAGCCATTAATATAATATGCTCCAAGAAAATCTGTCTGGACTGAGACCCCGCCGGCGTGGGAAGTCCGCCGTGAGCTCATGTATGTACAACGTTAATATATGTGCCAGCATGTGCGCATGTAACCACGCAGCGCGTGGACGGTCATGTAATTATGCAAGTAACCATGCAGCGCGTGGACGGCGCGTTAACATATGTGCCAGCATGTACGACACAGGCAGCCACGCATCCTGTGGACGTCCATTGCGACGCATAAAAAAGTGTTTCATCTGCCACAAATAGCGGTACATTTGCAAATGCCTGCACGAATTACGCGGAAAAAAAACCGGACCGAAACCTGCGTTTCGGGCTCATGAATGGCCAACAGCAAAGCGCGAGTTTGCACGCAAAAGCATGGAATGAATGCCCGCGTGGAAGGAAAAAGCTTAAAGAAAAAGCAGGGTTTTTGAGAGTCCGTATCAAAAGAAGGGGAACAAGGACAACGAACAAGTAGCCAAAAGCAGGGTTTGGGCGGGTCAGCCGGCTGGCAACAACGGGTTTTGTGCCTAAAACCCTCAGATCCCTGAGAAAGCCCCGCCCAGCTGACGGGTCTCGGCACAGGCACCTGGCGGCCCTCCACTGGGCCGCTGCGGCGGTGCTGCTGACGGCCGCCCAAGGCGGCTCCGCCGAGGCGGTGGCGGTCGCCGCGGTGGCGGTCGCCGCGGTGGCCCGTTTTTGGGGGCGTGTGGTTGGCTTTTGGGGCTTCCTATGAGTTGCCTCTTCCAAAGGACTGGTTTCCTTGTGGTTTCTAGGTATTTTCTAGTTTCCAGCTAGAAGAGACGTCCACGATTTCAAGGAACTGCCCCATGTGTCCAGTTTAGTTGTGGGATCCCCTTCTGAATGATGCGCAAGGGAAACACAAGGAAGTCACCCATTGGCTCCATTTCGGACCACCTCTCAGCCCGTCCCATCCCCGGACCACAGTTCCTTTTTTTTTCCCCAGGTTTCGGGTAGACCACCCAGTGCCATGTAAAGAACAGGACGGATACACTCGGGTATAATGATGCCACGCTCATTTTGCAGGTGGAGTAAGTCCACCTGCTCAAATGGAATCCGTGTGTCTACGTTCGCATGGAGCGAGCGTTCCTTTTGGTTCCCCACATCTTGGAGGAGCACCAACACAGCACCCGTTTCGCGGCAGGTTTTTATGGTTGAAAAGAGGAAACTGAGACACCCCTTTGACCACCCCGTTGGCCCAGTTCAAGCACATTAGGACACGCCGGCCTCTAGGCATGTTGTCGCGTTTGGTATTGCCTGCGCAGGTGGATGGGTTTGCACAGTTCTTGGCTATCCCCGAAAACGGTTGCCTGGATCACCAGTTGCTTCTTTGCCCTCTTAAAGCGTCGTGGAAAAGGCAGGCTTTTTTTCGGCTGTTGGCTAATTCCCATGTGAAACAAGTTGTTTCCTCGCGCAGCTCTGCACCCTCTCCCCCCAAAAACGAGAAAACTTTACCATCCAAGAAGTTTTTTCTTTTCCTTTTTTCTCGAAGAAAACATCCAACCCAGCTGAGAAATTGTCAGGCAGCTGCTGAGTACTTGGCGTCGCTGCAGCCCGGGGACTTGCAAACGATTGTAGGCCCTGTGCATTTCGCGCCTCGGCATGCAACAGCCAAATGACGGTTTGGAGTTTCTCATGATGCGGATTCCCTAAACTGGTTGGTTTCCTTCAGAACCAACATCGTGGCTTGAGGGGCGTTAGGTGTCAGTAGGTGGCGCAAGCCTGTTATGGGTTCGAGCTCACCAATCCGGGGGTAAAGGTAGCGATTTCACCCCATGATGTAGGTCCTTTACTTGGGGAACTCGTAGTTCAGATTTCAGGCTTTGCAACTATCGCAGAGTTTGCCGACTGATGACCGGGCTTTACCTCCGAAAACAAAGGTTGTAACTCACCCAATCAAAAGGGCAAACACCGTTTCACCCAAACCTTCCAACGACCCGGTTAAATTAGGTTGGTGGTGGAAAGAGCCTGCTGTACCCTTGTAGGTGTCCGGCTACCCTTATATTCTTGGAACCAGAGAGTGCCGCTTCCTCGGAATCACGTGTTGCCCTCGGATTGATCGGGACCAGCCTCCCTCCAAAAGTACGTGTGTATATTTATGTATATATATATATACACATGTAAATGAAGACAGAGAAAGGTCGACATTGGGGGGGGGGAACCATATATGTCTATATATGCATCAAGGATTCCCTTAAATGGCGCACCTGTATGAATCAACATGATATCCATCCCGGGTTCCCGTGAGTTTCCAGAAGTAGGAAGCCTCCAAGCTTTGCACGTCGGTGAGAGCGCCCAAAACCAGTGTTGGCCGTTTTAGCCGAGTACCCAGCAGACGGGAAAAGAACCTTGGCAACCTTCGATCTGGTGCTTGGCGCGGATTTTGTCCATCCACAGCATAGCAAGCAAACCATCAAGTTGTGGATTCCCCCCCTTTCTGGGGAGTCCAACGTTGTAACTGCACCCATTGGTTGGGAATCCCTGTCATTCCATTTCCCTGTGCAGTAGGTACCACCCGTTCAACGCAAAAAGGGAAACAGATAGTTACTTGTTGTACTGGTAAATAAGATTTAGGATCCACTGGGTGTGCTAAATGCTCACAGTGCTGTCACGTTCAGGCTCCCTACTGGGAGCCAGCATGCCATCTGAGGGCGGGGATCGGCAGGGTGCGGCCGGCAGCTTGGCTCGCAGGGGGAAGTGAATTTTCAGAGGAACCGCAGTGGGTCCCCGAAAAGCATTCACACTCCACTGGGATGGGATGTGGAGTGGCAAGTCCTCAGCAATGGGCCCCACACAACTTCTCAGACCTGTTCAACAGGCCCGAATTTTCACGATGTGTGCTGCATCCGAAAGGCACCGAACCCATTAGCATCATCCAAGTGGTCCCCCGCAACTTCTTGGTCTCATGCCTTTGCTCACTGCTCATCTTCCTGTTCCCATCAGTCGCCGTTTTTCTTGGCGGCATTCCACTCCACTTAGAAGTTTTAAACTCTCTTCCCCAAAGTGATGGAGTGATTTCCTGCTTTTCACTGTAGAACTTCGGGCCAATCTTTGGTTCTTTCAGGGGGAGGCGATGTTTTTCACTTTTCACGGCAGCCAATTGGTTTGATTTTTGAAAACCGCAAGCCGCAAGTCCCTTGGTTTGGTGGTTGGGATGGGTGGTTTGGAGGTTCAGGGCAGCTTTCAGCTTTATCAGCTTGATCAGCTTTATCAGCAACCAAGGGTTCAATTCCCCAAGCCATAAATCCAAACCGCAAAAAGGTAAGACGAAAGACAGGGTGGTGGAAGCATCACTTTTCGTGCTGGATGCGCGGGGCTTTTCGGGGGTGATTCTGTTCGGAGGCATCTTGGGAACCCTGGGCTACGCTCAATTTAGGATGAGATGACAAAGTAGTTTCCCACTTTGAGGGTAGCCCATGTTTCTTATTGTTTTGGTGTTCAAATGGAAGCCCAAAGGGGATGGGTATATCAAGGAGTGCGTCTTGCTTTCTGGTTTGGAGTTGGAGGGTGTGGTTCTGAAAGCGGAGTGACCCTTCGGCCTTCGGCTTCCGAGCTGAGCGCGCAGGCGCCGTGGTGGTGCAGAGCCTCCTGGCCGAGGTTCAGCGCGTGGCGGTGAGCCAAGAGGCGGAGCGGTTCGGCGCTCCGGTTCGCGCGGTTCGGGAGCTGGTGGGTTCAGGGGTTGGTATGAGGGAAGTGTTAGGTATCCCCCTGTCCGCTCACATGGAGCCCACCAGTCAGGTTCGTGGACCGCGGGTAAGTTGGCTTTAGAGTATTAAGTTGATAATGACGCTGGTTGATGTAGGGGTGTATTCTCTTGGGATGACCGAAGTTGGTTTTGAAGAACAGCCCTGTGCTAATACTTGCATGGTCCTTGTAAGCGCGCCAGGTGTGGAGCCGCCCAGACATCGTCCAAATGTGTAGGCCCATTTCGGGCATGCCAACGGGTGGTGCCCTTCAAAAGAGACCTGGTGCCCTTCCACCGTTTTGGGCCGACCCCACAACTGCTCACACGCTGGGGGAAAATGGGGGGGAGGGGGGGGTTCTGCTGATAGAGAGAACCACGTCGAAGAAGCTGGTGTTGCCTCCAAGATAATAAAACCCTCGTGCCAAGGAATTGCCATCCTTGGCTTCGGGGTACCGCCAGGGCTTGGTGTGCACCTTCGAGGACTGCTTTGATGCCACAGGCCTGAGCTGGTTTTCGCCTTGGGATGCTGAGGCCCTGAGAAATACATTTGCGCCAGTCTACCCAAGGGAGCCAAGGGTCTGGTTCGGATACTAGAAGGATCCAAAAGGTAATTCCGTGGGGGCAACATACACCAAACCATGTTGGTAGGAGGGTGCCCCGGCTTTTGGTTGCTTTGAAGGGCTAGAACATCCCTTAAGTTCACGCTCGTTGGCTGGTGAATCATATTGTAGTGATCATAATCGCCGGTGTTGGCAAGCAGCACTTGACAACAATGCTTTTGTTTAGCTTGCTTCTGCACCTTTACCATGCACCCGGGCTTTGCCTATTCCTTATCTTCCAAGCACCTCTAGGGTTGATTACGTGTGCAATGCTTTAGGACCATGCTTCTTTGCAGAAAACACGATTGTCAGTGACTTCATTTAAACGAAGCGCGGACACCGACAGGAAACCACAGTTGTTTGGGGTATCCTTTTTTTTTTGGTTTCAAAAGGGGAGCCACTAGGAAGCCAAGGCAACGTTTCTTCTTTTCTTTAATGTATTCTTTTTTTGAACCAACAAGCATAGTTTGATTCAAGCAGGGAGCCAACCCTGAACGCCGATCTGTTTTGGAACCCATTTTTGAAAGGGAAGCCAAAAGGAAGCCGAAAAAAGCAGTTTTGGGTTCCACCCTCCCACCCCATTTTGAGACGAGGGGTCAGTGGCAAAGCTCCCAGGCGCTGCGCTGAATAGCAGTAGCTCGCTCGACCTGCAGCGTGCAGAAGCCTGGCAAGGATGGTGTGGCATCCATTTGAGCAAAGGGAAGACTTAAACCCAGGAGCTTTCTTGGATAAATCAGAAGCCCCTCGGTTTGCTTGAGCCCGGAGCTTTCCTTGTTTTCCGTCTTTTTTTGGGGGGGTCAATCTGTATGTGTATAGATATATGTAAGCGCAGCAGTTTCCCATTTTCCGGGAAATCAATCGCCCCTGGGTTAAGCCATGTGACTTCTACATATGCCGCGTCAGCCTTTGTGTGACCCCGGGCGCCTTCCTGTTCTGTTCTCATCTCGATGCCACTTGCACGGACCCAGGAGCCAAATTCTGCCTTCTTTGTGAATGCAAGCGGTAAAGCATGTCTCCGCCCCCAAATCTGCAAGCTATGTGTCAATGTGTCAAGGGATGACCCCGACTTTGCTTTCCCTCCAAAGCCCCAAGGGCCCCAAGGGTACCGCTGTCCCCGAGGTGCTCCCGCTGCCGCAGGCAGATCGCGAGTGCTTCCGCTTGGGCCCCACCGCCTTCGGCTTCTTGCCGCCCCCGATCGCTGTCTGCGGACCCTGCGGCTCCCAGGTGTCCGTCTACGCCGCTCGACTATGGGTGTGTGTGTGTGTATGTGCGCGTCTTTTTTGTTGAGTTGGTACCCTTTGTGGGTTGGTTTTTCAAGGGGAAAACAAAGGGAACACCGAAGCCATGTTTGGAGTCTGCCAATTTTGACACATGCCCAAACAGGTTGAAACAACCAGACCCTGCGCAGGCCCTGCGCTCCTTTAAAAGGATTCAGTCTTGTTTTCTTTTATTGGGTGCGGAAACCGTAGTTGCAACCGGGAGTTAGCCCTTTAAGCTGAAAGCAATTGTAATATTGTTCGAACAGAAGTGGTTAATCAACAGGTTAGCCCTTGAAAAAGAAAGAAACCAAAAAGGAGCCAGCTGCTCCCGAACCGTTTTCTCGAAGCGAGTTTCCGGCCTTTGCGTTTCAGAGGACCCAGAGCTGCAGCGCCGCTTCTGCCAGAGCTGCACTGAGGCAGAGTTTCTCCATACGTACCTCGGCTCCCAGCCATACCTCGGTGAATCGGGGTCCAAGAAAGGGGTCCGATACGCCGGTACACTGTGTGCAACACGGAATGATGGTTTGTCCATTGTTGGGTTTCATCAACCGGCTTGGTGCCTTAGACTTTTGAGTCTTAGAGTTTATAGGGATTTATGACTTTACGACACGTCCCACCACAAGTTCAGCTTTTGGCCAGGTATCAATTTAGAAAGATGTATGACCTTGTGACACATCCCACCAACCCTTGACCACTTTTCAGGTTTTCCCGAAGCCTTCTTTTCCGAGGTACGAGAACGGCACGGGGGCGTGCCTGCCCTGCGCCAGCAACGTCTCGTGCCCGGGCCAGCGGAGGCTGAACTGCGGCTGCGCCCCGTGCCCTCCAAACACCTTCGGCGCGGGCGACGGCCGATGCGAGGAGCTCTGCGCCAAGCGGACGCGGCCGAAGGGATGTCTTTCTGTTCCCAAGAAAAGGGTTTGGTGTTTTCCGGAAGGGGTGTTTGAGACGTTTGCTTCAAGGGGACTTGCCAGGTAAACTGGAGAACCAAAAAGGTTTGTTTGCGAGCACAAAAATGGTTCGAACGGCCAAAAGCTAAAAGGATTTCTTTGTGATTAAATCACATGTGCGGCGAGTTTTTTTTTTTGCGCCGGGGGGTCGCCAACCCTCCAGGACTGCCCTGTGGGCCAGTTCTCCGCTCCTGGGACATTGGCCTGCAGCTTGTGCCCCGCGGGCAAAAGCAGCGCTGGCGCCGGGGAGTGCGTCAACTGCCCCTGGGCCAGTTAGAAGGACCTTAGCCACGACCAAAACCTTAGGTGAAGTTAGGGATAGGCCCAAGAGTTCGGTGCGGATATCCACTTTTTGATTGGTTCCAATGCCAGTGGCTCGCTCCAGTAGCTGACGAACGGAGGGTTTGTCCAATTCCATATCTTACGCTGACCCGAGCGGACTGGCCAGAAGCAGTTTGGACTTGTTGATCTTGTATCTCGGCCCATCTCAAGGGATGCTAGTTGATGTCAGAACAGATGATAGATCATTATCAAAATTACTTGGTCAACATCATTGACACAATGTGAACATGGTAGACAAGGCACAAACAGCGCCTGACACTTCTGTTGGAGGAGGGGTAAATTAATAGGTTTTGGGATTTGTGGTTTCCAGTGGCTGAGTGGTTGTATGGTTGTATAATATGCCTTTTGGGCCGCTTCGATTTGATGGACTCCGTTGGTTGCGAATGTTGCATGCCCAACACCAGGCAACTCACCTCCTGGCAAAAGCCAGGCACGGCCGGCACCTTCAGCATCTCCGGGACTTGTAGCCCCTGCCCCAGCGGCACTGTCGCGGACCTGGACGGCGCCACGGAGTGTGCGGTCTGTGCGCCAGGCCGGGGTCACCTTGGACTGGCTGTTTTCTCGGGTCCCTTCAAGGACGCCTTGTCCCTTCTGCCCTTTCGAAGGTAAGCCAAAAAGAGTCTGTTTCAGGAGTGGTCTGCCAGGGTTTACACTCCTGCAAAATTCAACACGGAACCTGAAAGCCCATCAGTGGAGGAGTTTCCAGTTGGAATTTTACTTGGGCCACGCTTCAACGAACTGAAACCGCTCGCGCCACCTTCAAAACGGGAAGATCCAATGGGGTCTGGTTGGTTAAACCCGAGATGACCGAAGATTCGTCCTTGTAGCTTTCCTCGGCAACCACCAAGAAACACACGCAGTTCGAGTGAATGTAAATAAATCTATCTGCTTTCAATTAAATTTTAAGGGTTCAAGTCATGTGTCCACAAAAGGGGAGGCACCCCATTCTCTTGGGACGTGGTACTTCCCCTCCGCAACCGCCGGGATCTTCGCGACTCGGCGGCTCGACGAACGCGAGGGCACCGCAGCAGCTGGGACGCCGCCAGCTGCGAGCCCTGCCCTGAGGGGTCCTTCCAGCCGGAGCCCAACGCCTCCGAGTGCCTGGACGCGGTGGAAGGCTCCTCCGAGTTTGGGTCAGGTGGCAGCTGGCTGTGATTTCGGTGTGTGGGGGCAGCGGCACTGAGTTTTAGGGTGAGGTGTTTGGTGGCAGGAACATGTCTGGCACCTCCGCCAAACAGGCAGATGCTTGTTTTCAGATTGTCCTTTAGAGCTAAGGCATTTTATAAGGCAGGCGGGCAGCGGCACATGGGTTGGCTGTTAGATTGCGCTTTTGATGTGGGGAGTCCACTAAAGATCCTTAGGCTTCTCTATTTTGCTGGGCGGGGGTCCTCTTCTTCCGGGGTACTTGCTGGTTCTCGCTATGGAATCAACAGAAGTTTCGGACATGCTTAAAGGAAGCGACAAGGGGAGGATCATAGGGGTCATTCCCTCATTCCCTCTTGGGACTACCCTTACACCCTTGCAGATTATTATGGAACCCGGAGAAGTCTTGATCTTTCGAGCAATACCTTTTTTGGAAGGCAGCGTGTTAGGGCTCCCTATACTTCCGCTTTGGGACGGTTTAAGCTTTACCTTTTTGGGTGGGGTTCTCAATCTTGTTTTTTAGTTTTGAGTGCCGCTCTGACTCTCGGTTGATCTTGGCCTTTGCAGAAGCAATATGGTTAGATGTTTTGGCGTTGAGCCTTGTTAATTTGCCTTATCACTTGCTTTGAAGCGTGTCAAGTTCAAGACGTTTCAGTGTGGAAGTACAGACAAATCCACTTTGTACTGGGTATTATCCCTTTTGGGAGAGGATATGAACGTCAAGCCTCTTGGGATCATTTGGTCGAGGGCACTAAAACGATCAGCCTCTGGTCCGCGTTGAACGGAAAACCACACGAGGCTGTTTTTTGTCCGATGGCTCTTTCTACTGGGGGGCAAGCTAGCTACTGGACTTTCTACTGGAAGTCCCGCGGTTTTGGTCTGTATTTGGTCCAATTTCCTGCCATTCATTTCTGCCGGTTTCCATGAACATGTGTTTTACAACAAGTCCCGCCATTTCAAGCCAGTACATGTCATGCCATTTCCAAGCCGTTTCATGAAATCCATTTACAATCCATGTGTTCCCCCGCCACATTTCCCGCCACTTCAAGGGGAACCCATAGGGAGGTTCGTTTTTTTTTCTTTTTTTCCCCAGGCAAGGGTCTCAAGCGGCGCATGCCGAATGCAGGCGCGGACTTCCAAGGCGCGGGCCTGGTGACCGGGGTGAACCAGGAGGGCTTCTGGACTCGGAGGAATCGGCCGGGATGCCCGGGTGGCGGCTCCTTTGGGTTTCCTTTGGGTTTCTTTTGGGTTTCTTGGTCAAACCATCCACGGCTTGATCCCCATCCAAATCGAGTCGTCCAGATCCATGAAGGCGTCGGGGTTCTTCAATCTCAAAAGGACGCGAGGGGGTGGGTGTTGGGGGGTTGCGGGGCTGTAACCATACCTATCTTGGCTCTTTTGGGGTTGACATGCAAGAGCAACCTGGTCAGCAAATAGGCAGGGGGCAGGGGGTCGGGGGGGCGGGGGGGCAGGGTTGTCCTTGGATTCTTTGTGAGAATGGCAACATGTTCTTTATCAGGGTTGCAAAATCAAAACAATCTTTGTGGTCTCAACCAAGCTGATTCTTTATGGCCTCCACCTTCGGTTTTTGATCCTTTTTACCAAATCCACCCAACCCAACAAGGAAGGGGTGTAGCGTTAACCCTTTTTTGGTGGTTGTTTGCTTCTTTACGGGATACAACAACCAGAAACTCCCTACTGTGGATGGACGAAATCCTGCATCACGTTGAAACCATGGGAAACCACTGTTCGTTGGTATTTACGGGGGGAATCGTATCATTCCAGGGTTTCTGGGTTTCGTAAAGTGGTGCGACATGGATTTCGTTCATCCGTATGCTGAGACCACTTGAGGCCGCTGTCGGCGCCCTCGGTGAGTTGGGAGCCGTGTCGCGTGCCCGGCGCCTGCCTCCGCAACGAGCGCTGCGCCGTGGGCGCCTGCGGCGCCCAGTGCCAGAGCTGCCTCCCCGGCCACGTGCCCGCGCCGGACCGGGACCGGGAGGGGCGGAGCGCGGATGGAGGATGCCCCGTTGAGATGTTTCAAGGCGGAAACCAAGACACGGAAAACCGGGGGGGCGCTTCTTTTCTAGGCCATTGCATTCAAGCAGGTCATTTTCTTCGAAGAGGCCGCTTTCATGGACTCGGTACACGAAACAATCCCTCTTCCTTTCACCAGCAGGTCATTTTTGCGGAGGTCGTACTAAAATGGCTTTCAATTCTAAGGGGAACCTCCTCCCCCTCTGATTTCTGGTGTTTACCTGAGGGTCCAGGACCCGTAAAGGAGCTGATGTTTTCACACCTAAGTGGGTCTGTCAGTTTTTTTGGTGGCTTTGGAGGGTAACCAACAGGACAACCTCAAGTCCTTTTTTGTTTGGGGGGGGTTCCCCCAAAAACAAAGAACCCAAATGGACGAAACAGCCTGCCCTGCAGGCCTTTGCCTTCGGATCGACCTGCGTCGCGTGCCCAAGCGGACCGCAGACTCCGCTGGTGCTGGGACTCTTCGCGGTGCTGATATTGTGGCTGGCCATGTGGCTGGCGCGGCTGGGGCTCACGCGTCAGGAGGGGGACGAAAATGCCAACCCCGGTTTCAACATGTGGGTGGCGTCATTTTTTGGGTCCCTGGGGAAATGGCTGGTTTTTGAAAAGAACGATGGCTGAAAAGAATGGGGAATCAACCACTAGAACTCTCCGATTTTGCACCCGACTCATTTGGCTGTGGGTCAAAACCGTTTGGGATCCCATTTTGGTTGGTAGGTGAATTCACCACCCATTTTAGAACCTATTTGAGTGGAGATTGGGACGTTCACTGGGGGTACGGAATTTTGACCCATGGCCAATTTTTGGGCGACCCCCGCAAAATGGCGGGCTTTCCTTTTGGTTTCCAAACACCATCCAAAAAAGCTGCCCACAACGAACAGCCAATGTTTAGAACATCGTTTCAGCAACCTCCAAGGCTCCCTCGCACAGTTTGGGGCTTGTGGAATTCACCGCACAGTTTGGGGGCTTTGATCACCGTCAGTATGAAAACCTCCTTTCCCCCTGAGGGGCCCCGAGTCTGGCTCATTTTGCCAACCCCTGAGGACAATCCGAAAGACCTGCGCCTGGGATATGTGAAGCGCCTTGGCTGATGTCGACAACTGGATTTGGGTATGTCTTTTTTTTGAGGGAACCAGGGAGACAACCGAACAGAAAGACACCCATTTGAGATACTTTTGTTTTGCGTGTTTGGATTCTCCGTTTCTATGAACTGTTGGCTTCTATGTAAACCAACCAAATATGGGTTCGCACAGAAACAAGTTATCAAGAAACGTTCCCTGAGAAGTAGCCGTTTTGGCCGTTTTGTTCCTCCTTTTTTGCAAACCGGGTAGGTTTCCTTGGATTCCCCTTTACAACCGGGGTACCGCACCATGAATTCCAGAGTTGGACCCCCTGAAAAGTGGTCGGTGGAAATAACTCCCCGACTTTTGTCCACCGTTTTGGGTCCAACCACTTGGCGCAAACACACACACACACACACCCGCATGTTTTTGTCTGTGTTTTCTTTCTTTTTTTCGGGAAGCCGAAGCG
>CAUJNA010003493.1:120000-130000 GCA_963377175.1 Effrenium voratum
CTTTTTCTTTTTCTTTTGGCGTGTTTTTTCCGTTTTTCCCTGTTTTTAAAGCAGCCCTTTGGACCCTGAAAAAAAGACACATGTTGCATTTGCGATTTTGTTTTGGGGTTGTTGTTTGGGCTTTTTTTTGTTGGTGGGGGGCTTCTAGCTTTGTTCTTTGGGGCTCCGTTGGTGGTGGCCTTTTCGGGGTTCCTTTCGGAGTTTTTCCTCAGACACACTCTTTGCCCTTGGGGTTGGGTTTTGGTATGGTGTTTGCCCCTTTTGGGCAGCCCTTTTAGCTTCTTCACACCCGATTTTTCCTTTTGGTTGTTGCCCTCGGGGCTTCCTTGAGTTTGTCCTTTTGGTTCTTGGTCCGTGTCTTTTTGTATATTTGATTTGTGCCCTTGTAGCTTTTCCCTGCTTGTTGCCTTTGTTTTTCCCTTTGCTTTGCCTTTTTAGCTCCGAAGGAGCTGGTGCAAGAGGGGACCAAGCAGGCGGGACACGTACATCGACAGCCCATGGCCCCTTCCAGTGTGCATGTGCGGCCTGTGTGTGTGTGTGTATCTCTCTCTATATTATATAGATTTGCATGGGTTTGCGGACAGACGGACAATTTGTTGCTCTATTTGTTGTGTGTGTGTCTACACAAATTGTGTGTGTGTGTATATCTTTTGTGGCTCTTCTTGGCACAGGGCAAAGCCCCCCGCAGAAGAGATGATGGTTTGGCGCGACACCTCGAGGTGCCTGTCTTCGGCTTTTAACCAAGGGAAACCAAAAAGACCAAAAACACAATTTCCAGAATTCCCTTCGCCGGGCGTTGGGGGGGGGGGGTGGGGTTGGGGTTGGTTTAGAAACTGCAATTTGCAAAGGCAGATTGTATACGTCCATGTACGCATGTGAACCTGTTGCAATCAAAACACTCTTTGCTTGGTTGTAGGGCTGGTCACGAACCCAATCATCCGGAATTTGTTCAATCATGATTGGTTATGATCCCTTTATGAGGATTTTAGCCAACTATGATAATAATTTCTTTCAGCGAGCCATGACCATGATTTTTGACCTTGGGATGGTTTCCACCACCCCCACTAGAGTGTTTCTCAAGAATAAAGGAACACCAGAAGGAATCCGTCCCTTGTAGGAAACTAACATTCGGACTTTCGAGAACCACTCAACGCAAAGAAAGACAGATCGAAAGAAGGAAGAAAGAAAGAAGGAAAGAAGGAAGGAACGAGAGAGAGAGAGAGAGAGAAAGAGAGAGAGAGAGAAAGAAAGAAGGAAAGAAAGAAAGAAAGAAAGAAGGAAGAAGGAAAGACAGAAAGAAAGAAAGAAGGAAGAAGGAAAGAAAGAAAGAAAAAAAGAAAGAAAGAAAGAACGAAAGAAAGAAATAAAGAAAGAAAGAAAGATAACAAGAAAGAAAGAAAGAACGAAAGAAAGAAAGAAAGATAAAAAGAAAGAAAGAAAGAAAGATAAAAAGAAAGAAAGAAAGAACGAAAAAAAGAAAGAAAGAAATATACAAATTACAGAAAGATACAACATAAACACAAGTAAATAACATAAAAAAAAATAAGCACACACTTTTGAGGCCAGTGCATTTGTCTTTTGGTTTCCCCTTCTACTCATCCCGGGGTGTCACGTCCTGTCACGTCCTGTGTCGGTTTGCGAGGTGCTGGCGCAGTACGACGCGGAGGACTGGTTGGCCTTCAGCAAGGCCTACTTCCAGCGCCTGGCCTGGCTCTGGAACTCCGACCTGGCCCAGGCGCCGCGCCGAGGCGGTGTTCGGTGTTCGGATTTTCGTCAAGCGGCCAAGGGAAGTGGGGAGCCGCCCAGAGTCACGGAAGACTGATGACAGGGGGCTCAAAAGGGGGGGGGATCCGGAGGTGGGGCGGTTTCTTTTCAGCGGGGTGGCGGGTGAAACAGAGACAAAAGGCGGGGTTCAACGTTAGGAACTCTGAGCTTCAAGCCCGTTTTGGGTGTTTCCGACCGATTTTTTTGGTAATTTTGGGGGTGGGGGGGGGGAGTTGGAACGAAGGCAGGTTCTTGTGGGACCTAAAGCGAAACCCCATCCATTTCTTTGTGGGACCTCGAGCAAGAGCATGGTCTTTCGGTCTCAACATCGTTTCTGGTAAGGCACACACATCTTTTCTGCATTGAACTTCAAAATGCACGCTAGGAGCCCTCCCAAGTCCAGGGTGATTTCCCCAGCCTCACTTCCGTTGGTTTCAACAGTTTCGCCACCCTCCGCAGATTCCCCAGCTGAAAACTGGGGGGTCTGTGCAAAACAAGTCCGGGCTGGATTTGAAGCAACTTTCAGGGAGGGTTCCGGGGATTTCGGGGCCGCGGAGACCCAGCTGGGCTCGTCAGGAGGAGGGCGTCCGGGACTTCTTGAAGGCTTTCGGGTCCCAGGGCCGCCCTTTGCTGCTGGCGCTGCTGCTGGTCTTGTACGGCTACGTGCTGGATGGGCTGCTGGAGCTCTGCGCCTGCTTGCCTCTGCTGCCCCAGGCGAGGGGACCCACCTGATGGGAAGAAAACAGGAAAGGCTGGGATTGAAAGGAGGCCGTCCAAGCGGACGGGGCATGGGGGCAACATGTTTCAGCAAGGGGCCCCTTCTGTTGCCAAGCTGAGGAACATTTCGCCACTGGGTTTGGGGGCCATTTTCTGAGAGGGAATGCAGTGATCAAGCAGTCATAAGCATGGGAACCAACCTATCACAGGGTGAGAGCGACAACGGGGGGACCAAACAGGAACCAAACGAACCCCCCCCCCGGTTCCCCTCCCCGGTCCATGCTTTGGTGTTCGGCAAAGCTAGTAATGGTAAGTTAGTTTATCACCGACTTACAACCCGTGAATGTGGGTTTAACTTGTTAGGCACAAACATCCAAGTGGTCCCCCTCGACACACCCGAATGTTTGAGTCACTCTTGTCTCAAGTTCCTGCTTGCCTCACGCCTTTTTTGGGCTTCACTCCAGATTTCTTGCTAGTTTTTTCAGTTTCCAGAGAAACCGAAGGAACCCCATGCATTTCTGAGGCATTGGTTTTTGTGTTTTTAGGATGTGGTGTTTTTGCCTAGGGATTTCCCATGCCTCTTACGGCCCTGGGGATTCTTCACCCGTAGCACGCTGGCTAGGAGACTTTGCGGAGGGTCACGGTGGCGCCCGAGCTGCCGTGCTGGGGTCTCATGGGCAAGCTGGCCTCAGGCTTGCCCCCAAGATCCGCTGAAACGCCACGGGTTTTCTAAGAAACCCGGAGCCGCTCCATTGGGCAGAGACCCCAAAGCTTTCAGTTATAGAGGGGAAACAAAAACGTGTTTGGGTTGTATCCTTCAAGGAGCCCTGCGGTGGTTTCTCCCGAAACCGCCCAAAAGGGATCCCCCCCCAGATGTTTGATTCTGGTTTCCCTTTATATAAAGCAGTCCCTCAAACCGGCTTGCCCTGCCAAAGTTGAACACAGCCAGTCGTATAAGCAATGACGAATTCCAGGTGGTCTATGTTAGTTTGGGAAGAACATGGAGGCACACAACATACGATATCTTGCTTTTAAGCTTCTGGTTTTGACCATCCAAACCGATATCATGATCAATGATTCACAACCAGGTTTCTTGGTTGTTTGTGTACACTGCAGTTGGGCACAGTGACCCCATTATGTTTTAAGCAACCCCAAAGGCGACTTGTTATCCTCCTGAACACAGGCCTTTTCCCTGAAATGGGGAATGATACCAAGGGACCAAGGTCGTTCTTTCTTTGGTAAGCCCCTTTTTGGGGCAGTTCTTAAAGCAAATCAAGGGCATCACTTCTTTTTTTTGGGGGGGTTCCCGAGAGACAACCCCCGAATCCTGTTGAAAGTGATCAAGTCCATCGGAATGGCTCCAGGCTTGGCGCTCTTGTGGGCTCTGGGTGTGCCGGTGCTGCTGAGCAACCAGCTGCGGAAGGCAGGCTTGACACAAGTGGTTCGTTCACAACCAAGCCCTGGCCCCTTCGATTTTTCGGGTATCACCTGATTCTTTGCTTGAACACCCAAGTATCCCATCTCCTTCAGCCACGGCGTGTGACCCATCTCCTGAAGGCGAAAAGCGGATTCCGTGAGTCCGTGGAGCTCGCATGCCATGGGACCCAAAAAAGCACCAAAAAGGCTTCCCTTGACGCGAATCCCGACGCGGAAGGTGCGGAACGAGCTGCCGGACGACTTCGAGTTCCCGCCAGCCTTCTGCGTGCTGAGCTTCGGGTATCGCTTGGGGTGCTGGAGCCATGGCCGGTGTCCCCGTTTTTCCCCTCCCCTTGGGGTGGTATTTAGAGGCAGTCAGAAGGACACCAACCGTTCAGGATGTCAGATGCCAAGGCGTCATCGATACTTATAGGTGGTGTTTTTTGAGGCTCGGTACCCTTTTCAAGTTGGCTTGAAAGAAAAAGGGAACACCACAATTTGTGAGGTCCAGACTTACAGCTGGTGTGTGTGTGTGTTTGTTGACATAGGGGTGTTTCCCTTTAAAACGAGCTTTGAAGAAAAACAACAAGCCGAATCTGAATTTCCTTTTTGCGGCCCGTTGTTTATTCGAGGCCCCCCGGATTTTTGTGTTGGGGGTTGTTTTAACGAGAAACACAAAGGATCCAAATTTCTCTTTTTGACACAGAAGCCCCATTTGGGTCTGGGTCAAAGTAGGGGACTGCCGAAGTTGCTGTTTTCCTTTCGGTTTCTCTTTAAACCAACCTACTGTAAACAAGGGTAGCCTCAAAAAGCAGGGGCCCCAAACAGGAACACCTTTGCATTGCCAGGCGCGAAGCGTTTTGCCCGTGGCGGCTCCAGCTTTGTTGCAGTTGCCACCTGTCGGATTCGCCTGGCCAAGGAACTGGGAGATGTACGTCTTCCTGCTGAAGGCCATCCACTTCGAGCCGAACCCTCCCCCCCCACCCCCCACCCCCCGCCGTAGGCGCAGAAGGACGCGCTTTGTGTGGACCCCTTTGATGGGCGTTGAGGGGGCAAGGCAAAAGGGGTGTTCTTGAGATCCCCCATGAAAATCTGAGTTTTTCAGGCGTGGGGATAAAGTCTGAAAGATGTTCAAAGGGTCCAGCCAAATCAAAGAAATGCTCCCCAAATGGGCAAGCAGTTTTTCCCTCCAACACGACATATGACGCGCCACACAAAGAAATACTCATGTATTCCAAGCGAACGCCCAAGCAAAGTGGCTGGCAGACATACATCGAACCACGCAATGATATGCAGCAGCGGGTCCGACCCCTCAAGTGTCATACCTTCCCAACACCACGCCCGCGTTTTAGGTAACACAACGACAAAAGAATCAAACGAAAGCACCAAGAGCAAAAGCAACAAGAAAACACACACACACACACACACAGAAAAAAAGGCAGAACAAAACAGAAACACAAACAGAGCAAAAGCAACCCATTGTTTTTTCCAATGGATCCGGGGAGCTCCGAACCTCAGGCGGGGATTTTGGTGTCGTTGCGGGTGCTGGGCCCCTCCGGCCGCAGCAGCTTCCTGTTTCTGCTGGCGGTGCTGCACGGCTTCGTGTCGAGGAGAGATTCGAACCAAGCCTTCGCCCGGGTTTTCCCCGCCAGACCTGCGGAAACGCGTCGCTTCCTTGTTTTCCCTCTTTTTGGCGGGGCTCCCTTTTGCAAGTCAACTGGCCAAACACGGAGAAAACTGTAGTTTCCCACGGCCGCGTGAATTTTTCCTGGTGTGTTTGTGTTGGTGTTTGTGTTTGTGTTTGTGTTTCTGTTTCTGTTTCTGTTTGTGTTTGTGTTTGTGTTTGTGTTTGTGTATGTGTATGTGTTTTGTTTGTGTTTGTGTTTGTGTTTGTGTTTGTGTTTGTGTTTGTGTTTGTGTTTGTGTTTGTGTTTGTGTTTGTTTTTTGTGTTTGTGTTTGTGTGTGTGTGTGTTTTTTGGGTCCCTTTTCAGTGAACAAAGGTTCTAGAGTGAACATTGGGTATGTGTTTTCTCGAAGCTTCCTGCATCTGATGGTTCAAGCTATGGCTTAAGAAGTGGGCTTGAGTGTATTTCCAACCAAAAGGGGTTCCGTCATTTTGAGAACTCACCTCTATTCCCCCTTGGTGGGGTGATGGCTAGGGGGGCAAACATATGAGGGCCATGATTTCCCCTGAAAAAGGGTTTCTCTAAACCTGCCTACTCCCTTGTATTATCTAGTGCCCTATATTGCTAGTACCTTTTTTTGAACAGCCAGATGCCTTTCTTGTTTTGAGACTCCTCGTTTTCGGCAGCCCAAACTCCTTTGGGGCTTGACCAGCCACAACCCCTCCCCCCCAAAAGGTCCATGCGTTCGCTCGTGAGAAAAGCGCGCGAGCCTCGAGGGCGTTCGGCCCCTTCACGGCGCGCTCGGACTTCGCGCTGGTGAAGGCGGACAACCGCTTCGCGCTGTTCTTCGTGGGCCAGAGCATCCTGGTGCAGGCGGGATATTGCTCCCCCGTGTTTTTTTTCCAGTGGACCCCCAAAAGCGGGTTTCCCTGCGTTTTCCCTTGGGTTTCCCTTGGGAGCATGTATGTTGGAGCCCACTTGTGATCGAAGCCGTACTGGTCACCCAGTTGTTCTTTGCACCCAGTTGTTCTTTGGGGAGCTGGGAGCCTCAGAAAACAGGGGAAGGTGGTAAGGGGCAAGGCCCGAAAGTGCTGGGGAGCTGTTTTGGTCAAAGGCCGCAAACAGGGGGGGTCTTGGCACTTTGTCCTTCGTGTGGCGTTGGGCTTGAAAGATTATCCATGTCCACACCAAATAATACAATGGTTTCAAGCCGGGTCCAAAATGACCAGGTGCTTGCGGTGTCCAGCACCATCCCCATCGTCATGAAGATCTTAGCGGTTTCTCTGGTGGCAGTGATGCTGTGCCTGAATTTGCTGATGGTGCTCTCCCTTTTGCGCGCCTGTCTGGCGTGCTGGCAGGACACCTTCATCGACACTCCGCTTCCTGCACCTGGCATATTTTTCTATGGCCTATGCTTGCCATGCCCATCTTTTTGGTTTTGTGTTTCAACGATTCTTTCTCTTTCTGGGTTCTGCAATCCTTGCTAGTGTCGCCTGTTTTTAGATACTTTGTATACCATCTTCTCCAGTGGTGTCATTTGGATCCTGTAGTTCTCTCCCGGTGGTGCCTTTCTGGTTCTGCTTTTCGGAAAGCCGCCCCAACAAGTCACCGGTTCCCACAAATTGGAGAGAAGCTGACACCAGCATACTTCATCGTTTTGATTTATTTCAGATGTAACTTGCGCTCTTCTATTTCTTAGCAAAAAAGGAAACAGACGAGCCTTATTTTGGTGCGCTAGTTTTGATGTAAACAGTTGGACCGAACAACCATTGAGCAAATTCCAACACGCTTGACATCATTGATGTTTCTTCATTGTTTTGTTCGAGTTGTGGAAACAAACCAAGCAATACGACTTCATCTTGAGCCAACACAAGAGGTGAATCATGACAACAACATGATTTGCGTTTAATCCCACATGGTCAACCACCATTTACTCCATCATTTTGGTGTTTTGAACAAGTTTCCAACAACAACCCAGTTTTGGCTGTGTGAGTGTGTGTTTTTGGCTTGGTACCTTTGTAGGGTCGTTTCAAAGGAAACCCAAAGTGTACAGCCACCATCTCGGGGTCGTTTGACAGAAGAGCCTCACCACCAGTCCAGACGAATTGATACGCGCGTGTCTTCATTTAGGGACACCTCCTCCCCCCCCCAAAAAAAAGTAAACAAAGGAGAAAATAATAAGAACTACGCAACTAACCGAGGTGGATTCTAGTTTGGCTCCCCTAAAAAAAAGAAGAAACACAAAAACGACAAAACCAGGGGTACCCTCCACGAGAACATACCCAGAGGTTGTTTGTGGCAAGGAGAGCTACGAGTTCTACGAATGGGCCTTGTGGCGCGACGGCAAGCGGAACCGCCGCTGCCTGGGGCTCTCGTACCGCCTCACCAACCTGCTGCTGAGGCGCTACAAGCGCCGGGTGCGGCAGCGCGCCTACGCGGGGGACCCAGCAAGCGGCGGAGATGGCTGGGGTTCGGTTTGCGGGGCTTCTGGTTGTTTTCCCTGTAGCGTTTTCTGCAGCTTGGATTTTTTCTGGCTCGTGGCGGTCTGGTGGTTCATGGTTGTGGACAGTCAGTCTTCGGTTGCCACTGTCTGTGCCACCAGAGTGTCCCTTTAAACGGCGATGAAGTGGTCTTGGCCACCTGACCGCAAACGGCCGTTTTAAGCCGCACACGGGGGCCCGGCCTTCGGCCTTCACGTCTCCCGACTCCGGCGTAAGGTGAGCTTCGACTCCCGGCGCGGTTGGCTCACCGTCTGCGGCTCCCACGGGGACGCCGCCATGGCCGTGGCCAACCTGGCGGCCAACCTGTCCCAGGCGAAGCGAAGCGCGAAGCGAATGGGGTGCCCCGCGCTCTCGGTGTTGGCTTGGGACACACAAGGAACAGAGGTCTCGGACAACTCCCCCCCGTTTTGAAGGGGTGCCAGGTGCTGTTGGGGCCGAGTCTAAGTCCGATCATGGCTTGACAAGAGCGGTGTAGTCTAGGTTGGGCACTGGGCGCAGCCTGAAATGTCTGGATTTGGTTCGCTTGACTCCCTTCTTGCGTTTGCAACGTTGTCTTGGCATCTAGCGGGTAATGAATTCCTTTTGGTATGCGTTTCTGTTTATGGATGGTGCTGGTACGGGGCCTCCGAAATTCAAATTTCAGGGTTTGCTTCTTGCAATCTCTTGATAGGGTTACCCGGTTACCCAACTGTCAAACTATAACCTTCTGACCTTGGATAGCACCCAGTGCATTTTCCAAAGCGCCATGCAGTTTTCCTGGTTGTTGTGTGTGTTTTTCCCGAGCAGGCGTTTCTGCCCAGAAACGGGGGTGTCAGTTCCCAGGCTCGGGAGATGGACGAAATCCATTTCGCGCCGCTTTGAAGCCATGGTCGAAACCATAGCGTTTGGTATTTTTGGGGGGACTCGTATCACTCCAGGGGTTTCTCGGCTGCGAAATGGATTCTGCACCCATCCCACACTACGACCGCCGGCGGAAGCGGCTTCCTCCACGCCAGGCCCCAGCGGTGCCGGTGCCGGAGGTGCAGGCGGCCACCTCCGCGCAGCGCCGGAAGGCGACGGGACGGGGGATTTGCCCGGGCACCGCTGGGGGCCGTTTCTGGGGCCGTTTCTGGGGGTGCAACGGAAGAACCTGGCTGGATTGGCATTTGTTCAGGTTGTTACGCCTGCTTTTTTGGATATGGCTGGGTCTCTTTCGTGCAGAAACTGGTGGCTGGTTTCCCTACCCACCACTTGGGGGTGACTTTGATAGTGGTGGAATCATGGGGCAGGGAGTGGTAACCCGTTCTTTCAAAGTTGTGGGGAAGGTGTTCTTGAGAATCAATGAACAAAAGCAGACCCAGACCATGGACGATGTTTGTAGGTTGCTTGGAGGTTTGGGAAGGCAATAGTGTTGCGGGAAGGCCTCCCATGCTCAATGCTTCACTATATTCCAGCCCATAGACATGCCCCCTGGGCGGCTCCCCCCATCCAAGCGCCCCAATTGTCAGATCATTTTTTTGTTTTTGGGCGTGTGTGCTGCTTGTTTGAGCACACCGTTAAACCAGAAACCTGTATAATCAGAAACCTGTTTAATCAGACACCGCCCCTCTTAGACGCCTACCCATACGACCCCTCTTTTGTTCATGTTTTTAAAAGGGGACACACCACAGGTTTTGGAAGGTCCCCTAAAACAAGACACACCCATATGTTGTTCCAGTGACAGAATTCCCCCTAAACAAATGGGCGAGAAGAACAACCAGGTGCAGAAGTACCTGCAGCATACCGCGGAGCGGCTGTGCCTCATCAAGGGCTGCCCCACCTTCAGCGTGCTGGAGCCGAAACGAGCTACGGTTTTGGCCCTTTGGATGCCCTCTCCCCACCCGCATTTGCGCAAGACGACGAGTTGCCAACCAAACAATCAAGTTATGTTCAAGAAAATGTGAGCCTTGTTTCTTGGTGAATAAACTCATAAACCTTTGATTGTTCAACAATTTGCG
>CAUJNA010003493.1:137500-157500 GCA_963377175.1 Effrenium voratum
CGTCTTCCGGGGGCCGCAAGTTAGAAGAATGCCCCGCACTACTCCTCAATCAAGGTTCACTAAGGGTTCCTTACAGTGGCCCACTTTTCAGGCTGGTTTGAAGGGCATATCAGGCAACCCAAAGTTGGTGGCTTGGATTGGTGGCTTGAAGAATTGAACCCCTTGTGGGTCAATGGGAAGCCTTCCCCGGAACACCTGCAAACCGTTCTTGCAGGCCACCGATGACTCCCTCCACGCACCGAACCGAACCCCTCCCCCAAAAGGAGCTTTTCTCAGCCACGAAGGTTCCAAAGGGGTTCCAAACAAAAGCCGAGTGGCCTGGGCTTCGGAGGCCGACGGGGCACCGGACGCCGACTCTGATGCCGACGCCGACGACGTGCCTGCTGCTGCGCGCGGGCGGAAGTCCACCTTTGCGCGGCGGACGCGGAAGTCGACGTTTGCGAGGCGGGGCACAAAAAGTTTTCAAGCCCCCAGTGGAGACCGTTCTTGTTCTTTCCGTGTTTTTTTCTTTACGGTGTTCCTTGCATGGGTTTCCCTTTAAATTCAATTGCCCAACATGTACACAGATGGGTAGGTAGATTGGTAGGTAGATAGGTAGGTAGATAGATAGATAGAACAAGACATTCAGAAAGAAAAGAAAGAGGAAGAGGCCGAGAAGGAGAAGAGAAAAGAGGCAGCAAAACAGAAAGAGACAGGAGAGGAAGGGAAAGAGGAAAGGAAGGAAAGAGCAAAACAAGGGAGAGAGAAAGAGAAAGAGAAACAGAAAGAGAAAGAGAAAGAGAAAGAGAAAGAGAAAAGAAAGAGAAAGGCATGAACTTAGTTTCCCTGGCCACAACAACGGTGCCCTGTGATTCCTTGTGGGGGGCGGAATCGGTCCCAACCTGTTGCGAGGCAGACTCGGGAGTCTACTTTTGCGAGGCAGTCTCAGGCGTCCACCTACTCCGAATACTCCATGGGGCCAGTGGAGCCAACGGAGAGTATGTTCCGAGCTCTGCAAGCAGTTCCCTTGGGGGGAAGCATTTGGGCACCGATTGTTTTTTGCCAATCTTGATTCTGGGTGATAATTGAGTGGTGACATGCAAGGAGCCCGAACAGTAACCACCTTTTCCTGGTTTTTTAGGGCAGGTGCGTGTTGAATCCACCGCGAGTAGCTCGGATGGCCTTTTGTACCCCTTGGCAGGGTTAGTTGCAAAAATTGTCTAGACAATACACTGGGCAAAGTTTTATACTAGACAAACCAGAGGCAGTTGTTTAAACCAAGGAGGCTTAACCATGTTGCAACAGGGGGTTTGAATGGCAGCGAATCGCATGTCACTAAGGGGCAGCTCCTACGAGCCGCTGAGCGCGTCGGTGCGCAAACGCTTCAGAACATCGCTGCTCACCGAGAGTTTCTTCAATGATCCCACGAAAGTGCTGTTCTTCTACAGCAGGGTGGAGTTCATTCGACAGGCGCGAGGGATCATTTTTTGTTCGGCAAACGAAAAAACATTAGTTAACAAAATGTAAAGAGCTACATGAGGGCGGAGTTCATTCGATAGGCGCCTGTGCGGAAGTGGGCAAGCAGCTGGCCCAAAAAGGAAAGTAGTCTTCCAAGGGATCCGTTTGTTGCAACACATTCAACGAATTGGTCGCCCAGTGATATTCTGCTAGGCTGAAATGCGGAAGGTGCAATCCAACGTGCGGAACCGTCTCTCCACGATTCCAACCGAGAGGACAGTATGGGGCTCTGGGTCGGTTCTGGCTGTCGGAAGCCGCAGCGTTGCTGGGGTCATGATTTTGTTTGTTGCTGTGTGTTCAACGTGAGAGCTCGTTCCCTGTAGCCGGGGCGTGATTTTGATCATCTTTGAGTTGTGCCCACGCGACGAGCAAGGGAGATGGGATGAGCCTTGATTGAAGCCCAGTCGTGAGCTGAGCTGAACGCGAGGACAGCAGCTATGGACCAATGCTTTGCATTGATGAGATGGCTATGTGCCTTGGCGTTCCCTTTTACAACGGAGCCTGCTCTGTGTATGACACTGTGGGGCGCGTGGCCATTCGTGGCCGCGCGTGGCCATGCGTGGCCGTGCGTGCGTGCGTGCGTGCGCGCGCGTGCGTGCGTGGTGTCTCTCCGTGTGTGTGTGTTGTGCGTGATAGAGATCATGAGGCAAACTTTCTTTGATTGTCAACTCGTGAGTCCCAACTGCCGGACTCCCAGGGGCCACGCTCGAGAATCTGCCCGCTCGCATGCAGCCGCTCGGATCTCTTGGCTTGCAGCTCTAGCAGTCGTACACGGGCCCCCAAGTCAACGCTCTATGTCGGTTTCTTTGGCTTGGGGATCCCACAATTTGTGCTTATCTTTGGGCGTGTCTTAAAGTGGCCCCCCCCCCCCCCCCCGCCCGGACAAAAAGCAAAAACAAAAACAATCACAAACAAGAATAAATTGTTTTCCAACAGGCTTCCCTTCGAGCCATCAAAGCGGGCTACTTTTGTTTTCAGCTATTCTGGCACTGGACATGGATGAATATTTGGGTTCCAGGATACTCTGTAGGAGAGCATTCGAAAATAGATCCAATGTGGGGTAAAGCAAGCTTGCTATGCGGGTCCTTTACTTAGGGGCCCAATGCTTGTTTCAGCAGGCCCTGAAAATCTTTCGTGTGGGCTTTGCAGATCCATCTGTGTAGCCTTTCGGGATCCACACATTTGGGTCTGTGTGCGTTTTTTAGGGTGCCCCCGAAAATGGCCTCGGTTTCCTCTTGGTTTCGCTTTGAACGACCGAAAAAGGTGAACCCTCAAAAAGGAAGACAGATCCATTTGCCAGACCGATTCGCCTGCGAACTCAGGGGTCGCTCGGTGGAGAAGCCGCAGGTCGAGGTCCTGCAGCGCCGCTCGCCGCGGATGTTGAGTCGGCGGAGCGTCTGCACGGGGGCACCCCCCCCCGCCAAAGAACTAAAAAGAAGAAGAAGCAAACAAAGAACCAAAGAACAAAAGAACACGGGGTGTTCATGTTCTCTTGCCTTTCTTGAGCAATTCCGAAAAGCCACACCCTCAAAACAGAGCCGCACCAATGAACTCGAACTGCGCCCATGTCAATGTGCAGATTTCGGCTTGGCCTCTCGCAAGCGAATTTCGCCCTCCGCGAACACGAGGCCGTACCGCCATGAGGAGCAACATCATCGGCGGCGGCCTAGCACCTGGGCAGATCCATGCAATGCGTGGACCAAATCCACGCTGTTTCATATATTCATTGGGTCTCAGCAGGGAATCGGCATGGGCTTTGGATGGTTCTGATCGGGGCTGGCTTCCAGGGAAGAAACCTCAGGGCCAACTTGTTTCTTGGATGGGGAGACCATATTTGTGACACAGACATTTGCGGCTGCAGTTTGCCCTCGGTTTTCCCAAGTCAAAAGTTGAGCTCCGAAGCCATGGGGTGTGCCCCTGGGTTCCCCGGACCGCGGGGCCATGCGCGGCTCGAGCCACTCGCTGTCTGAGGATGTGACAGACCCGGTGATGCAGGAGATGTTCAGCGAGGAGACCTTTGCGCGGGGCCTGGAGCTCCAGGATTTCCAGATGGGGCTCATCGTGGTGGAGCACACCAAGGATTTCGGTTTTCTGCTACGGGGGTTCCGGGTGGCAGGGCGAAGGGCAGGAGTTTTTTTTTTTTTTGCCACCAAGGCAATCTTCTTTTTTTGTGCGACGGCAGGGGGTCGAATGCGGCGTCATTTGTTTGGGCGGGCGAATGGCAAGATGGGATTTTGCAAGCTCCAAGGCAATGTGTTTTTGCTTTTTTGGGCAGTTGGGGAGCTTTAGGTTGGGATGCGAATGGGAGTCTAGTTTGTTCGGGGCTGTCACAAAGGGACACCGCCTGGTTTAGGGGATGATTGAGTAGCCTAATAGCACACCAAGGCGTGCGAATGCGCGGGCCCAAAACGGCCGGGCCGTGGGGATTTGGCATTATTAGCGTCTGTAGTTTGGGGTCGATTGATTTAAGCGTTGCAGGTTGTAGACAGGAAACTGATTTCTGTTTTGTGTGTTTCTTGCTTTCTTTCTTGCTTTCTTTCTTTCTTGCTTTCTTTCTTTCTTTCTTTCTTTCTTTCTTTCTTTCTTTCTTTCCTTCTTTCTTTTCTTTCTCTTGTCTTTTTTTGGGGGGGAGGGGGTGGTAAGGGGACAGCACAGAACATATCCAGGCCAAAGCGTCTTTTGAGTTGGTACCGGGGCTGGCAACATGCGCTTCAATCAGACCCAATGCGGGTTTCCATCAGCAAGACCAACATATCAAAGGCAACGTGGCTTAACAAGTTGAAACAAACTTGTTGAATCGTCCAACCCATGCAGGTCTTCCTTGGAGCCTTTGCGGAGTGTCGTTGGGGATTTTGGCTGTCCATTTTTGGCGTCTTCTTTCGAGTTGGGAAACCTGTTGCATTGTGGCGGAACCAAAGGAAACCGAAAACAAAACGGAAGCCAAGCAAGAAACAAAGGGAGAGCACCAGTTGTTCACTTTTCTGTGAACATGATACCCTCCCACCTCGTATTGCCACAGAACCTGAGGGTGGTGGGCAGAGGGGGTCCGGACCATTTTCCTTTCAAAACAAGCCTCCTGGGGGTTGCATGTTGGTTTATGAGAGGATGCCAAACCTTATTGACATTTGAATCTATCAAGATGGTCAAGTTTTGCAGAGCCCTCACCAAAAGCCCAATACCGGGTAAAACCTTCTCCGAACATGGCGCCGCTCACTTGAGTTTTTTGAGTTGACACCCTTGTCGTGCTTTTTGTTTTTGTTCGGGGAGGGGGTCGGCCCAGCTTGGAGACAAAACCCTTCGATTAGATTTTTCGGGATTTTGTGTTGTCTTAATTTTGACGTTGGCATGTCGGCCAACAGAACGCATGGTGCATAATAAGTTAATTGTTAAGCTATGTCTGAGATACTGTGGATGGACGAAATCCTACACCACTTTGAAACCATGGCAAGCCATTGTTTGCAGCTATTTACAGGGAAATCGAATCCTTAGGTGGTGCAGTATTTCGTCCATTCACAGTATGTCCGAACGGAATTTCTGAATTCAACATTGTGCCTGAAAGTATGTCTGAGTGGTTTCAGCGCCAATGAATGATGCGATTGGCCTTCAGGAATCCGCGGGCCATTCAAGTTCAAAAAAGGAATCAACTCAATTCTCGACGCTTTGTATTTTAAAGAAATCGTTGGTCAGGCCCGCTGCACCAGGGAAAGGCTGCGAGACCCATTCAAATTTGAAGACAAAAACAATGCTTTTTCGATTTGTGTCTGAAATCGTAGGTTGGCAGCGACTTCATGTCAGAGGCAAAACATGACCCCAGTTGCAAGGCTCGAAGGATGCTGGGAATTAGCTGGGCAAAGCCAACCAATTCTAACCAGGCAGAGTCCAGGGGCTTTGGTTGATGCACAACTCGGGTGGGATGTGAGCGAGGGAGGAATCAGGATAAGACTGCATGGCACATGTCTCGTTTTTGTGGGTTCGTAAAGGGGGTGACTAAAGCAAAATGGTGGAATTGTGCCATCGATTTTCATCCAACTGTACCACCTGGTCTTATTTGCTGTTCATGCCATTCACCTACCGCGTTGGACAGAGACTTTGGGCCACACCCAAGTAGAGCCTGGACGTCCTCTTGGGCTCTGGCAAACGCTTTCCCGACCCCGCGATCGGATCAGAGGATGCCGACCTCAAGCTGCTTCAGGAGTGACGTCGGCACGGGACGGATGTTTTTGTTTTTTTTTTTCCTTTGGACAAGATATCCGCGGAAACGGGCGTGCCATGAATTCTAGGTTTCCCGTGACGTAAAAAGGACGGAGGTATTTATGGGTTCTGCGCAAACCTATGCTTGGCCAGAGCTGGTGTCTTCACTTGCTGGAACTTTTGATAGGGGGTGTCTTGTTTAGGATGGGCCGCCAGTTTGAGGATTCCTTTCAGGAGTTCCGGACGTTGGAAAAGCATGGATTGGGCCCACCGAACATTTTAGAGGGCAACCACCCAATGCTTCTAGCCATCATGATATCCAGGAAATAAGCCCTGAGCTACGGTTTCATTTCGGAGTTTTCGCAGTCAGGCGCATGAGGTGTTTCAGGGTGTGTACTTGGAACTGTGAAAGCTTTCTTCGGCATCTTCAAGTTCGACATCCGGGGTCTTTGCCCGTCAGGACGCGTTTCATGACCGCTGGTTTCAGCACAGGCGGGCTGTGCTAGAGTTCGCACAGACATGAGGAACTTTGAGCGTCAATAGACCCGCCCCCCAAAAGGGTCGGGTGGTTTTCGCTTTGCTTGCCCGCTCAACAAGCTTACTGAACACACGCTTACCAACGGAACCATAGCAAGACGGGACATGAGCAATGGTCTCACATGCTGACTATTGACAGGGCTCACGGAGATACGTTTGGCCGTAGGCGTCCCTTTCAGGTCGCGGCTGAACATAGATTTGGATTTCACGTAGTTCAAAAAACATTTACTAACGGACTTCAGTAATTATATTTTTTAGCGCAGACGGACACCTGGGCACCTGAGAGACTTGGACCTCAGGCTGCTGGTGGAGCATGACATGCGGATGCAGCAAGGCCACCTCAAGGATCAAGGCGTGCAGGCGAGCCCAGCGAGCGTCTTGGGAGGCGTAGCGACAAGAAGGCGCCGTTTTGTCACATGGCTGTGGGTCAGAACCGTTTTGGTACCATTTTGGGGTAGGTGCACCACCCGTTTTGGAACCTATTTCAGTGGGGATTGGGATGTTCACTTGGGATGGCCACATGGCTTGCAGACATTTCGGGGTCCAAGTTGCGAGGCGCGTCATCCAGGGATCCCTTGTAAACGTCAGGCAGGCACAAGGGGTTGAACAAGGGCCATATTTCTGACCTCGGAAATGGCGGGCGTTGTTCTTTTCAAATCCGCACGATGCTTTGCCAGATAGTGGCTTCTCTTGTAGCAGTGTCCCTGATTAGAACTAAGGGATTTCTCCATGTTGATGGGCCCCGCCAGCAAAGGAAAAGCACATGTCTTGGCACAAGTGTGATGCTTGCCAGTGGGGGTTTCTCAAACTGGGGATTTCTCCGGGTGGTTTCCTTTTTGGGCTCCTTTTAAAGCCCAAGTCTTTGTTCATTTCCATCTTCGTTCATTTTCTTGCGCAGGCAGATGCTGAGGAGGAACTCGGAGAACAGTACGTGCAGGCGGGTCAAGCCCGTTGATTCATTTGAACAATCGGCTGCATGCATTCCGTGACCCAGTGCTTGCAGACCCAGCCACTACCCTGTGATTCCACCAGGGGAAGGCAGTTATGATGTACAACCCAGAGGAACACATATGTGCTGACCTTCAGAGCGGCAACTGGACACACTGAGGTAAGGTTTTTAACCAGGCTTGGAACCTCTGGGTACCAACAAAGGGCTTCGGAAGGGGGTGCAGTTCTTGGACGAACGGCTCGCATCGCTGCACGTTTCAGCCGGTCAGACCCAAAGCATGGAGGGGCACCAGGCTGCAACCAAGTGGCGAGGCTGACATAAAGCAGGTCAGCCAGGGATTTGCAAACACGCAGAACGCAAAGCAGACGCAGCTGCGCGCCCATCTTTTTTTCTGCCTCCAAAAACACAACTAGCTATTTTTTTCCGACATATTTCTTAGACAGAATTGGCTCTTGGCGCATAAGCACAAATAGCTCTTTTTTGCCGATTTCTCCCTTGCTTAGACCGAATTAGCTCCTTGGCTGTCTTAGACTTCATGCATGGCGAAGCTCACCCTGCGGGTGTCGCTGCTCAGCGGGGAGTTCGTCTCCGTGGCGGCGGCGCCGGACACGGCGCTCCGCGACCTCCGGCGCCGCGCGGAGCGGAAGTTAGCGCGGGGCATCGCGGCGCTGGTCTGGGGAGCCCGGCTGCTGGAGGCAACCCGGCTGTCTGGTGGCTGGGGTTTGCCTTCCGCTTTCCCGGTTTTTCGGCTTGGTTGGTTTTGGGTTCAAGATCAACATGGGCGGTGCCCGCTGGCACCCTGTCTGGGGTTGCGTCGACCGCCAGTTTCTATTTTAGGGTTGAGTGCGAACCCAGGGCTTGAGCCAAGCCGTTCCTGTTTTGGAGATGGGTTTCCCTTGGACATCTTTAACAAAGGGTGGCCGCTTCTCCCACTGGGCTGAGGAAAGTGGCACGCTGCAGGAGGCCGGGCTGCAGGACTGGGTTGGGATTTTCGAAGCAGAGGTGTCCCTTCAAGGCCGGAAATAGATAGGTCTCCCTGGTCTAGATTGGTGTTATTCCATTTAGCAGAAAAAACCCATCTTTTTTTCTAAAAAAGGTCACCTGTGACTTGTGACCCCAAGTTCCTTTAGAAGTTCCCTCTGTTTCGATGGGAAGTTGGGGTTTGGGAGTTTGCCACTCTCTGTGATACCTTTGAGGATGCCCCGAAATCAAGCTGATAAGGTAACGACCCTCGGAACTTACATAGGGCCCCAAAGGGGATTCCACTTTCTGTGAGAGGGACTCCCCGCGAAAGTGAGTTCAAGTGGGCGTGGCACCCCGCGAAAATGGCATCGGTTTCCTCTTGGGTATCCTCAAAAAAGACAAACCCAAGTAGTCTGGTTGGGAATCAACTACTTGGGCACCACCCGTCACAGGATGGGGACGCGTTAGTGGCCACTGTGCAAGGGGCGCGCATTGAGACGTGCCGGAGGCGGGCTTGGCAATGAACATCGGGGAACACGGTGAAGCCACCTGTGTTTCAACCACCCTTCTTTCGTTTCTCCCTTAAAAATCGGGGGGGCCAACGGCGTTTGGCGCCACTTCTGGGCGAAAACGCCAGCTGCTGGTGTTTTTGAAACCAGCCAGCAAGCTTCTGCTTCTTCTGGCTCAAAACTCCCCGTTGAAAGCAGCAACAAACCCTGGCTCTTGCAGGTCCCCGGCCTTCTTCCTGGTGCGGGGGGACGGCTCGGTGCTCACCTGGGGCGACTGCTCCTTGGGCGTGCCCGAGCTGAAGGCGCCGAGGCAGATCTGCGCCTGCAGCGCCGGCTTCGCGGCCGTGGCGGCGGACGGCAGCGTGCTGACCTGGGGCCACCGGAGGTGCTGTCTGCCCGAGGTGGGCTGCGCAGATGAGTCGGGCTGGTTGCTTTCTTTTTGGGGGGTGCCGTTCTGTGCTTTTTGTTGGGGGGGTTTGAAGGGAAAACACCAGTTCGGGGTTACTGCCGGGGTTTTTGTAATTTGGAGATTTAGCACCCCTGGGTTTAGCTCTAGCTTGGGAAGTCAACACGAATCTTGTCCGCAGGCGGACCTCGACCTGGGCGACGTGAAGCAGCTTTGTGCCACGGAGGAGTTTCGGAGGGTGCACCAAGCACCCCCCGGGGTTCACCTTTGAATCTGAAACCAAGAGGAAGCGGTTTCAAGCTTCAAGAGCTTCTCCTAAGCCACTGCAGGGGATGAATTCTGCAACCCTGCTTCCCTCAGAAAAAAGAGAACACGGTGGTTGCAAAATGGGTTCAACAACAGCGCTTTTGGCCAAACCAAGTGGCTTGCAAGGCCATTTGCTCCGCCTCCAGCGCCCCCAACTGCTTTTAGGACCCCGGGTATTTCGACAAGCTTAAGTCTTTTTTTAGGGAGCCTTTTTCGGGTGGGTTTTCAGGGGAAACCAACAGGAAAACCGTTGCGCCATCATTGTCATATTCATAGGTGTTCTTGTTGGTTGTTTTGCCAGACAAATAGATGGCCCTGTGGTGTAATCATCTACCAAGGCCATCTATTTCCCCCAAAAGGACACCTATGGTCATATTGTTCTCTCACTTTTTTTGTTTGGGGAGGTCGAGTCGCGTGGCGCGCAGGACGCCTTCGCGGCTCTGCGGGGCGACGGCTCCGTGGCCACCTGGGGCTGCCGCCGCCTGGGGGGCGACAGCCGCCGCGTCCAAAGCCGCCTGCGCCGCGTGCGGCTGATGGCGGCCTCGCTGGGCGCCTTCTGCGCGGTGCGGGAGGACGGCACCGCGGTGATGTGGGGCTCGGCCAGGCGGGGGTGCGCAAAATCCGAAAGGTGTCCTTTTCTCTCGTTTTTGAGCGCTTTTGGTGGTGGTCCCAGCGAAACCCGAGGTGTCCCTTCTCGTTTTTGAGCGTTTTTGGTGGTGTCTCAAGATCTGGGCGCCCTTTGGAGCCTGGTTTGCTTGTGATGCTGAAACTGGGGGTTCTGTAAGCGCCACTTAATTATCGATGGCCCTGGTTTCTGGAGGTTTTGGTTTCATTCTAGGGGTACCTTCCCCATTCTTTCCAGGGATCCTTCTTTCCAGAAAGCCTCCAGAAACCCAGGCATGTTTGTGAAAAGAACGATGATTGAAAAGAATGGGGATTCAACTCCTGGAGAAATGGACGCCTTTGTTTTTTTTGGGGGGTCTCAAGTCTCCCTAGCTCTAGCCCACAGTTAGGCAGTTAGGTCCCAAGTAGACGGTCTTGTGAAAGCAACAGTGGGTGTTGATTGACGCGGGGTACGGTAGGTTCGGGTGGCGGTCGTTGCAATAGAATATGGCAATACGGCACGATTCCCCGTATGTCCACAAGACATCATAACAACTGACTGCAAACATGTGAGTACTCAAAATGGAACCTGAAAGGCAAACGGGAAGGAATTTTGAGGCGTGGTCAACTCTTGACTAAGCTTAGGGCCTAGGGCCCGCAATTGCCAACTCCCTGCGCGATGCTCTTCACAGTGTTCCGCCAGCTTCCCCTCCACAAACCTGGGTTCACTGGGCCTGCAGTGACCAGGAAATAACATTTGCCGACTCTGTACCCCTAAAAAATAAAATAGCTTTGCAAAACAGCTACATCCCAGTGGCTCCCCGTTTCGGCGGTATAGTGATCAACCCCCCAGATTCCTGGCTCTTGCGCATCGAATCGATTTGCCTGAGGTACGGCGCCCGCAGCTCGGCGCCGGAGCTGCGCGACGCGCGGCAGCTGGTGGCCACGAAGTCCGCCTTCGCAGCGCTGCAGGGCGACGGCTCCGTGCGCACCTGGGGCGTGGCGGAGTGGGAGACCCCGGAGGATCGGATGGCCCAGATCTGCGCGTCGGAGGTGGGGGCTTGGGGGTTGGGTTGGGGGTTAAGAGACAGAGAGAGAGTGGATAGTGCTTGCCAACCCTCTAAAAATGGCTTGACAGTGAGGTGAAAGGAACGTGATATCCCTTCTTCCTTCGTCATCACCTTACACTTTAGAATATTGGATTTTATTAATATCTTTGCCTGGCGGGCCCTATCTATATCTCTCCAACATAATCCCAGCTGATAAGCGATGCAATGGAGAGGAGATAGAGGGTCCGGAGAGATGGTTCGCTCGTCTCTAGGTGACTTCACCAACCAATATTCCTTCCCATCCCTTTCCGTCCCTATCCCATGTTGAAGAGTCCGGACGTGATGCGAGGTAACGAGGTGAATGGGACGGATAGAAGGGTTAGTGAGTGATGATTACAGCCGAGAGACGAGGCAATTATCTACATGTCTTCACTCTTCTTCAAATCCCAAGATATTAGGGGTGGGCGGTTTGGGGGGGGAATTGGGGTAAATTGGGTGGAAGAAGCGGGCAAATTCTGGTAAAAACCCCGAATGGTAGACACCATTTCGGCGGGGATTTATGCCCGGGTTCCCTATTGGAATTCACGGTCACATAGACCACGAACTTCCTTGAAAGGCTCGGTTCTTGGTTTAAGGGAAGCCAAGAAGACCGCCGTGGCTGTCCAAATCCCTGGGAGGAGTCCTTTGCGGGGATCCGACTCTCCGACGGCGCGGTGGTGACGTGGGGAGGCGGGGGTCGGGAGCCAAATTTTTGGACTTTGAGACTGGGGTTCACATATCCCATCAACGGAACGCGCAGAACAGGCCACCTGAGCCTTTTTCGGGAGGAACTGTCCACTTTGCTTTTCGGGGTTTCGGAACTGAGCCGCCACTTGGCCTTTCGGGGGCCCCCAAAGCGCCCCATTGTGCAGAAAGGAACCCCTTCGAGGTGCGTCCTCCAGCGTGGATCAAGCGGATGTGGTGCAGATCGCGGCGACGCGCTTCGCCTTCGCGGCCTTGACGCGGGACGGCCGGGTCGTCGCCTGGGGCCACCCGCGCTTCGGGGGGGCTTGTGCCCGTGCCAAGAAGCCTGGCCGAACTGAGCTGTCGGTTACAGGGTAGGGCCCCCCTTTTTGGTGGGTTTGGGGTTTTGAAGACGAAAAGGAAGCCGCCCATTTCTTGGGGTTCCTATGTCAAGACAGACTTTGTTTGGGGAAGCCCCCCCCCACTTCCATTTTTGTTGGAGGGAATGCTTTTGGAAGAGCATGGAACATAGGAGCAGCAGTGGGGGGGGTGCTGGCCAGTTTCCATTCATTTTCGCATTCAACCAGCAAAAGTTACCCAGACCGAAATTTCCTTCTTTACATGGTTTTCTTTTTAATGGCCATCCCACATTTTTGTTCTCGTTTTTGCCTTCAAAGCTTTTTCTCGGCTCTTGAAAAAAGGACCCGCGGCGTGTTATTCACGCGGCCTTCGCGGGTACCGAGGAAGATCCGCGACGCGCGGCAGCTCTTCGCTTCCTGCGCGGCCTTCGCGGTGTTGCGAGCGGATGGGCCGCGTGGCCGGTCCCCATACTTTGTTTGCGTGGGACCAGGGTAGGGCTGGGGTCTTCCTGAAGATTTTTGGACGGGGTCTCCAAAATCCCTCCATTAGGGTTGAGGATGTCACTTGAATGGGCCCAGTAGACTTTGCGGATGCAAACTATCGGAAATCATAATTTGTTTGGCTCCCTTTCGCAAGAGGAGCTTCCTCTATGGGTGCTTTCTGGCTTCCATGTCAATTTAAGGGAGTATCATCCCAGTATTTTTTTGTTTTTTGACTTTTGGCCAAGGGATCAACACAGGTCAGTGGTGACATGGGGTGACGCTCGCTTTGGCGGTGAGAGCCTCGCGCTGCAAGAGCAGCTGCAGGACATCCGGAAGATCTCTAGGTTAAAGCGCCGCTTCTTCGAGGCTGAGGGGCAGCCGGATCGAGCGGAGAAAAGAATCGCTGGCGACGCTGCCTCGGTGCAATGTTTTTGGCGGGTTGCTGCGCCGTCCTGACACGAAATCTTCGGCAAATGGGCTCGGGTTCTCCCAATTCCCCTGAGAAGGTTCCTTCGAAGCCTTTCCATGCCTTTGGGTTTCCGACTCAGGAACGGAACGGGAAGTCCGCAGAATTGAGAGCGGTTCCCACTGGATGCCAACGAGATCAAGGAAAAGCAAACAAACCCCTGGAACTTGCCAAATCATGGACTAGCCTTTGTCCTAACATTCCCAGCCAAGCTGCGGGTACTGTCAGCGGCTATGGCCGCGTGGTTTGGGAGGGGTACCCTTGTCAGTTGGTTTACCATACTCAAATGGGTGTTCTGTGCCATCCACTTCCACCCAACTGCACAAAAACAAATGCATTGCATTCCATGGCAACTTGCGAGGGTACCAGTATCAATATTTACGGGGTTTCTCGGAATAGGGCTCCCTCTTCGGATGGCAAGGAGAACCCACTACCTGAAAAAACCGGTCCCGATCTCAAAGCAGGATCGGCCCCCAAAAAATGGGTGGCGTTTTCCTTTCAACCAACCCAAAAGGTACCGAGCCTCAAAAAAGCACCCGCCAAATGCGTCTCCAAAGCCAGGGTCGATCAGGCCCATCAAAAGACCCTTGCACTGGAGCCCCTTGAGAATGAACTTCCCAAACCTCCAGTGGGGCCATGTTGTTCTCCAATTTTGCTTTGGGACAGGGGATTCCATCTAGAATCAGCCGCCCCCCCAAAACTGGGGGCTGCCAATTCCGTTTTGAGAATTGGACACCCAGTGCCACCCAGTGCCACCCAGTGCCAGAGCAAATCTTGGCAGGGAGAGCCCGTGGAGTCGACAGAGCGCCCCACCGTGGAAGATCTCCGGCCGGGACGCCCACTTGGCGAAACGGCCGATTTCCGCCGCCCATCGCCGATTCCCCCATCCCTGGAGGCCATCTTCGTTTTTTTTTGGGGGGGACGGCCTTTTGGAACCATGGCACGCTAAGGTACACCTTCCGAAAGCCCATCCAAGTTTGAACCAATCCTTCTAAAACCGCCCTAAGCCAATCACGAACCTTACGCTCACCTCAAACCTAGCCCAAACCTTCAACCAACCCTGAACCAAAGCCTAAATGAGCCGCAAACCCACCAAAGCACCGCACGTTCTATGTAGGAGCTGCCTTGGCATTTGTTGCCTTCATCATCATTGTTTCCCCCTTCTTTCCTTCGACTGTCCATATGAGTATAAGTCAACATTAAACCACCAGGGGACCGCAAGTTTGAATCCTTGTTTCCATTTACCAGGGTTCCATTTTGGGTACCTATTTTTGACCTACACTTATGTATATCTATTTTTCCATGGATTCGACTCAGGTGGATGAGGCTCATCATGAAGGCAGGCGGCGGCATCTTCAAGGAGAAGGCCAGGGTATTTAGACGATCCCCTGGTAGCGCAGGTGGGTTGCTCCGGAAGCCACCCAATGGCCACCAGAAAACGAAGCACAGCCAGCCATACTGTGGATGGACGAAATCTTGCACCACCTAAGCAAGCCTGAAATGATGATTCCCCTGTAAATACCAACAAACGGTGGTTTCTCATGGTCTCAAAGTGGTGCGTAGTGTCGGCTTTGGGGAGGACATGAGGCGGATTTCCCCTCGGAACCCAAAGTTCCCACGAACAGCTCTCCCAATCTTGCGATGTATGACCCGGGTCCCGGGTGTCTTCTGATCAAAATGAACCTTGATTTGTCGGGACCTGTTGCAGAAGCGGCTGCGTCGCCTTTGCCATGGGCAGCAAAAGAAGCAGCCATACTCTCGACACCCTGGCAAGCCTCAAAAAAGGGGCTCCAATCCTCTGAGAACGAGATTCATGCTTGTGCACATGTGAATCAGGATTATTGTCCACAAAGGTTTGTCAGCGGCGGGAGCTCGTTTTGTGTTTGGGTTCATCATCGTCATCATCATCATCATCATCATCGTGATGATATCATCGTCATCGTATGATCGTCATCCTCGTCATCGTCATCGTCATCGTCATCGTCATGACCATCGTCGTGCTGATGTTATCATCATTTCGATGATGATGATGATGATGATGATGATGATGATGATGATGATGATGATGATGATGATGATATCATCATGATCGTCATCGTCAATAGCATCATCATCGCCATCGTCATCATCATCATCATCATCATCGTCATCGTCATCGTCATGATCATGATCATCATCATCATCATCATCATCATTATCATCATCATCAGAATCAACATTGTGACGCTGATGATGATGATGATGATGATGATGATGATGATGATGATGATGATGATGATGATGATGATGATGATGATGATATGTCACCATCATCTTGATGATGATGATGATGATGATGATGATGATGATGATGATGACGATGATGGTGATGATGATGATATGATCGTTATCGTATGATGGTTATCATCGTGATCATCATCGTCGTCGTTATCACCATCGCCATAGCCATCATCATCATCATCATCATCATCATCAGAATCAACATCGTGATGATGATGATGATGATGATGATGATGATGATGATGATGATGATGATGATGTTGCTGCTGCTGCTGATGATGATGAAGATGAAGATGATGATGATGATGATGATGATGATGATGATGATGATGATGATGATGATGCTATCATTGTCATCGTCATCGCCATCATCATCATCATCATCATCATCATCATCATCCTCATCACCATCCTTTTTTATATTTCGACATTCATTTTTATTGGTATAGACCCGACCAGTGGCTTTCAAGTTTTACCATTTCGGGTGAGCTCGGATTTGTTGTCCCCCACGCAGGTGATGCCGTCCATGCGCGAGATCAACGAGCTGCTGCGGACGCGGACCTCTGTGTTTGAGGCTTCCGGCAATATCTCGGACTCTCGGGTGCATTCACCGTCCATGGTTGGTGGAAAAACAGGGTCTTATGGGTGGACACTGGAACCATCCACCAGCTGGTGGATTGGGTCCACCCACAGTAGTTTGACTCACACCCACACACTCACACAAGTGCCAAATTGCTACCAAAGACCAAACTGTAATAATCTCATGGGGTCATTGTTTGATTTGTTTAAGTGGTTCCGACAGTCCTTAAGCTACGACTTGGACATTCGGACACATGAGAATTTGTCCACCACTCATTTTTCAGTCAACGCCATATGGCCAAATGCCTGACAAAACGTGGGGGAATGATTTACTTCAGGCACCGGCAGAGGTTTGGCGGGTTTGGCGGGTCGGGAGCCTCGACTTTTGTGTCTGCGATTGCGGGTTTTGAGGACAGCGATGCCAGTGGCCAGCCTCTCACATGATCGCAGAATCGAAGCGGGGCAAAGATCCCCGTGGTTTCAGAGGTTTAGCCAAAGGGCTGGCCATGTGTCGGGTTGTCAAGCTGGTTGCGCTGGTTGCCCTTGTTGCTTGTTGGGGCCCCCAAAATAATTCGTTTTATTATCGTTTTTATCCCCCCTTTTTATCATTTTCTTTTTTCTTCTTCTTCTTTTTCTGTTTCTTCTTTTGCCCCGGTGCTTATCATACGTTTATATATTCAAACAAAGGTCGCCAGTCTTGACAAGTCGATGTTCATGAATCCGACCCCGGCAAAGCCGTGGGCGGCTTGGGGTGCTGCTTGCCGGTTCTCAGCAATCCCAGGGTTGTGGGAATGAACCTTTTGGGATGCCTCAAACGGCAACCACCAGTTCGACTCGACTCTCGACAGCTTGTTCAGATGATGGGGATACTTCCAAGTCATTCCAATCGGAGAACCAGTAGGTTGTGGCCCAGAGCGCGCGTAGAACACGCCTCGACCGCGAGACCGGCTTGCTCAGAGTCTTGCAGGCCCGCCCTTTGAAAAGAAAGGAGGGCCAAGAAGGTTGGGCGACCAAGCCTCTGGTTTCAACGTGATTAAGCACCTGTTGCTTGAGCAGCCTGCTTTCAGTTTCCACTTGCAAGGTGGATTGCTTAAGCCAATAGTGTTTGAACAGCATCGTTTTGGTTCTCCCTTTTCGCTGCTGGAACAACGAGGGGATTTTTAAGGCCGTGACACGAAGGTTGAAGCTTTGTCGGACTTTCAGCACGGGTCCGCGAGAATCGTGCGAAACCCCGGCAGCTCTTTGCCTGTTGATGGCGCCCAAACCGAGCCCTATCTTTCATTGCAGAGGTTAAGGGCTATAGGCCTTTGTCACCATCAATAGAGTCTGTTTTCCTTCCTTTCCCCTTCTAAGCGGAGAATTCCGGGCCAAAGGCGTACGTTTTTCTCGCCTTTCCTTTTTGGTTTTCCTTTCCCCTTCGAAGCGGAAAGTTCACTTGGGGTCGGGTCGGGGCCCAAGGGACTCGTTCAGGAGCGGGACGAGCAGCGCCCTCAGCCTGAGCGCCAGGTGGAGCTCAAGACAGCCATTTGAGGGTCCCTTTTGTTTGGAGACCGGTTGGACACTTTTTTTTGAGACACAATTTTTTGAGACCAGGTGGGGATTGCCAACACATGGAACACCACTGGCAAAGAAAGTTTTGTGCTTTCAGTTGCCCTTTCAATGCCAGGCAGAAGGGGGCGAAGGCCCCAATTGCCATTTTTGGCAGGCCAATGTCAGAAAACGGCACCCCTGTTTCAAACTCATAGGTTGAACAATTGTTGGTGTAGGCCCACTGTCCGTCACCCGCTTTCATGAAACAAGGGAGGACGAGAAAGGGGGAACCACCCAAAGTACCTACACACAAATCAGGGTGACCACCGAAATTTACGCTATCCTGGGGAAACACACTTGCAATTCCCGCTGCTCCTATGGAGGTTGCTTCTGTGTTTTTTGCCTTCAGGCCCCATCTTGCACCCCATGCGTGTGCGACTCAGCTTCACGCACCAGGCCGGAAATGCATGTCAAGCTGGGGGTCTTAGACAAAGCGGAAAGGTTGCTGAGGGAGATATGACCATGACCCAGGCATCGGGAGTTTTGACCACAAGGCATTTTCGGCGATGCGGTGTTGACAGGTCGAAGCAACGCAGCGCAGGCGCCGAGTTCTCGCAGGGCGTGGGTTGCCGCAGAGGGTCACAGTCAGGCTTCTTTTTTTTTTGTGACTCAACTCAACGGGACCTTCGCAGTTGATAGATGGTTTGTCCCAACAGGTGTTCATCCATTCCAGCGGGTGCCTGTGGAGTTTGCCCACAGTATGTCCTTTCTCTGAGGATGGACGGCTCATAGCTTTCGGGCGAGAGGATCTTCACATCTGCGAACGTGTCCTGATGGCCGAAATCCCAGCGGCGATCGGCACCAGATAGACGGGCCCCAATCGCGCCAGGCCGGCGGACTCTGTGGGCCTCCACGTTCAGGTGGACCCTGTTCGGGCAGACACCTCAGACACGCTCAAGTGGACCCCATTTGATTTGGGGCTTGGGGGTTGTGTACAGAAATGCGTAGTCCGTCTTTCTCCAAGGCAGATGTTTCTTGTTTGGGGAGCCAAAGGCGAACCGCCCTCCCAAAGGGGTTCCCTCAAATCAACAAAACTGAAGGGGCCCGTTTCGGAGCGCAGATCTGGTCGTCGCTAAAACCGCGCGCCTGCCAGAAAACGGGCGGGGACAGCTGCTCAGGTGTCGTTGCTGCCCAGCCACCTCAAAATTGTGGCGGTGCTGCAGGCGAACATCGCCTCTTGGAAGTGCAGTCCAGATCTGCCGAGAGTTTTTTTTTCTCCGGATTTCGGTTTGGTGTTCAAACAAAAAGTTTGGAATAGGGTTCCCCCCAAGTTTTCTTTTTCAATTAGGCTTGAAACCAACCAATTCTATTTTCACTTTGAAAACCAAACAAGAGGGTTTTCAAATAGGCTTGGAACCACACCCACTTGGGTCGTCAAAAGCTGCTACGAAAGGAGTCTTCCTGGTTTCCCCTTCAGACAACCCAACGAGTAGCAAGTTTAATCTGCCCAGAAGCTAGAACCAGGAGATTCTTTTGGTTTCCCGAAAGTCAAACAAGCCCTTAAAATTATGTAAACTACCTGGCATTGAACAAGCTCACATGTAAAGAATCTACAGCTCTTTTCACGTTGTCAAAATTGCTGGTCTATGGTCCATTTGGGGACATAGGGACAGGCCCAAATTTCAAACACAGCTGAGACCACCCAATTTATCCATGTCCTCTTGGGGAAACATTCGTAATTTTGACGAATATGAGGTTTTGTCAAAATCCCCCGATTTGTCTATGTCTGTTGTTTCCTCTTGTCAAAATGCATGGTTAGTTGGCTTCCTGGCTTCCCTTCATGCAAAAATGGCCATCAACTTGAGGGAACCCCGGACAAGTGGCAGACACGAACTGTTTGTCGCCGAAGCTTGTCCATTTTTGGTCCGGGACCCGGTTCAAGTCAACCATGGCAGCTTCCCCAGAAATGAGCTCCCCTTCTTGCTGGTTTTGCCATTTTTCGGGGTCCCCTTTGTTTCCCCTAGCCTTCGTTTTCTTCGTTTTTTGCTGGGGTCCCCAAATCTCCCAAGGCAAACGCAATGCGAAGGGGGCTTCCAGCCGGTCGCGTGCTCTGAGGACATCCTGGGCGCCCGGCTGCAGGCGGAGCCGGCGCCTGCCAAGCCCCAGGCGAGGATCCGACTCGTCTTTGGGAGTGGCCGTTTTTGGGGGTTGGTTTGAAGGGAAACCCGAGATTTTGGGGAGAAGCCCTATTGCCATTTTTGTTTTTGTATTGGAGAGTAGCCCTATTTGAGACCAACCCCATGTCTTCAGGCATGCTAGTCCGAGAGTTTCAAATGTGGTTCGCTGCAAGCAAATGACTTCCTTTCGGATGCGAAAAGCATATGCTTGTCCATTGGCGCAAGCTGGAGCCTGTTTGCTAGAACCAGTTTAAGCTATTCCCCTTTTGTGGGGCTTGCTTGTGAAAGCCACCCCTTTAGGGACGCCGAAAACCCATTTTGGGTGTCCCTCTATCTTGGCAGCCTATGACTACGCGTGGTTTCCACATCAGTGTTTGAGATGTGAAACGCAGT